>JADFUC010000708.1:0-109404 GCA_019722365.1 Lithospermum erythrorhizon
TATTACGTATTGCTGAATTGTTGGATTTAATCGAAAACTAGAAGTGTTTTTTGATAAAATTCCAATTGAACGGTTCAATAATGATATTATTGATGTTCAAGTGGAATCCCAAAATTTTATGAATTTTTTGTTTCAAATCGCTTTTTTTTTATAAAAAGTTGCAATTAATCAAAACTCAAATTACCAAAATGGTACCGCCGAACTTCGCTGCCTGCATGGCGCCGCCCAAGGCCGTGGAATAGCACGCTTTCGCCACTGGACGGAGCTCACATGCGTGACATGGGTACCAGCGCGTGTCGCACTGCGGATGGCCGGGAGGCTGGTCGCATACCGCTGGCTTGTCAGTTGGCTTTTTTGAAAACCCTAAATATTTTATGAAATTCGTTTTAAAATTATCAGTAATTATTGGCTCGACGAACAAGCAATCATAAATTTTTTTCATTAAGATGATTGAAAATATATCTTGAGTGACATTAAATTTGATTTATATTTCCTTTCATAGTTATTTCTCATTAATTAATTATTGAAAATATTGTTGTAACTTTTAAATTTTGAATTTGCTGATGACAGCAATTATTCTATGATTTAAGTGGTTGGTAATTATTGCATAATTATCACAATCATGGGTATATATTTAAAATTAAAAAATTATATTAATTGTGTAATGGTACTAATTACCAATTATGAACACATTTATTTTATTTCATTTAATATATATGATATTAAGTATTTATTTGTTTTAATTTTTTGCCTATATATATATTGTTAAGTGGAATCTAAGAGTGCATTGTGAGACAATTCATTTATTTATTACCAACAGAATCGAATATCAGAAACGACCACTGAAATAGATTTCTTTTATTCTAGATCTATTTACCCACATGCCTCAGGCTGCCTAAGTTGCTATAGTAGAGTATGTACCGCCATGGCATTAGCGATATTTCCACAATACGCATCGATAACTCCGGCGTTTCGGCGAGTTCGATAAAGACTCGCATTTAAAATGCACAGGACCTATGTTACATTTCACCTGTTCACGCAGGGTCCTAGGGTTCTAAAGTGTCAGAATAGGACTTATGTTAGCATTTCACTTGTTAAGTGATTTAATAGAATCCTGCGGGTTATATCTATATCTTCTAAATGCGCGGTTATTTATTTATTTTCATGTCATGCATGCTGTCAATACGTGCTATCTATGAAGTATTAAAGCAACATTAATCACCAATTAAAATTTAAGCAAAAGTACGTCAATTTTAAAGTCAGGCAAATCAGCCAGATCATCTAAAAACGACGCAAGGTGTTAATTCTGTAATTTGATATGACAACGGATCGCGTCGTTGATTTCCACCAACGCCGCGCTTTCGTGATGATCATCAAAGTATTATTTAATCATGCTTTCAGCGACAGTCGCAGCATCCTCGTACGGTACGCTAACAAAGAGTTATGTAGTTTCAGAATCGCTGGTAACCTATTATCGGTTTCGGATTCAAAATGCATGGTTACTGCCAGAATCTCGCATAATAGACTTTGATACCTTGTATTTATTTACAATTGGTTGATAACCTACTATTATATTTGATCTAAAATGTATATTGAACTGGCATAAGGGATCTCGATACCTTGTACATTTTGTGGATATTTGAAGTACGAAAGTATTATATTACAAATTCATTTTGTAAAATATGTATGGATTGTTAACTACAATCGTTTATTTTAAGTCAGATATTTATTATGTTGGATATTAAGCTATCTATTTTATTCAATTATTCATCGAAACTAAACGAGTGACTTTATAATGTGAAATAAAATAAAGATAAGGAGAAATTAACGACTTGTCAAACAGCGTTGCTAACGCTGACCCTTCAACCATCTATTGTATGCTAATATGACAAACTTTAAATACCACAAACATTTAAGATTTGATTCAATCATGACATGTTGTATGAATTGGGTTCTGCCAAAGCTCAATTTATAATGACAGGATAATTATTCTATTTATTCAATCAAAAGGTGATTACTTACGAACATGTCATATTATTTCAATTACCAAACAAGCCTTAAATAATAAATAGTTTAATCTCTTTATAACTCGATTGAGAAAACTATTGAATGATCTGAATGTCAGGTATCTGACATGCTATATTTAGCCTTTAATATGATGAACATGGTTCGCTTAATCGCATTTAAACAAAAAACTTATAGCATGATAACCAAATAAGCAGTTATTCTGCTCGGGTTCTCACATCACTTGTACAATTGAGTGGATATGGAACTATGTTGAAGTAAATGATTCACTTCATTATTTCGAACTTTGTAAAGAATAAATGTAAGGTTTTAAGTAACATTGAATCAAAAGAGATTTGATTAAATCTCATATCCAAATTAATTTTATGTCAGTCAGAATGTCCCTGGCAGCCATCAATGTTTAGAACACTAGTTTTGACTCACATGATTTAATCACAAATATGAGCCAAGTATGGCAGCAATAGTTGTAAGACAGGATACAAAGAAAAGTTATCGAATTTCGTAACGATAGCGAATTACATTATAAGAGCACGAAGTTTTAACCTCCGTGGTCGATTCTAAACTATTTTTAATTTGTAAGAGTAGAAAATGAATGTCATGTTTGACATACACGCTTTCCATATTAGGTGATTCCTGATAATAAACATTACTCTACTCTTCTTTAAAAGCGACACCCTAACAACAAATGATTATCAATACTCTATGGATAACGACTGCACAAGACTTCAGTATAATCTTGAAAAGATGAACTAAGTCAACTTCTTACTAGACTTAGCGGAGGTTCACTAGTTTTAAATTTAAGTTTGTATGTTTACATGTTAATTAAAGATTTGAGTCATCGAATGATACATCGTAGTCGAGTATGAATACTATCAAGTTTCGAGTCGGGCATCAAACATATAAGTAACATATCATCCGGAAGAATGAGATATCATTCTAATCTTAAAACGCATTTGCGCAAGCATAATGAATTAAGGAATTGTGTTTAATGAAGTTAAAACACAAATGGATGAAATCTTTCAATTTCACATACCAAGAGAATTTCATTCTAACCTTAGATGTGTCATTAGATTGAGTGATACAAGTAAGGATTGTGTTTAACGTGGCTGAAACACAATAGAATGAAATAATTTCACATATTAAAGTTGCTACACCTACCTTTAAACTAATTTATTCATATTCAACTCATGGCACAACTCAAGAGTCAGGTTTGACAAATGTACTTTGAACGCCTCTTTATAGATAAGTTAGTATTGTCATCAGTATAATTTAACTGCATCCAAAGTTGAAATCAAGTCATTTTGTACATAACCGTAAGGGGAAGTTTCCTGTATTTATTTCCATACATACATAGTGTCGCAATAGTGGAAAATAACATGACTCAACGTGATTCAAGTCGTCTGCTATTATATCAACAATGAGTGTCCACTGATGCATTTAAAGCTAACACAATGATACAACAACAACATGAATAAATAATAATACTCAATAAATGATTCGAGGTCATTTAAATGAAATAAGACGTGGAATACACGGGTCAGTATAAGCTCTATTTTATCTTCCTCGACGGTGATTCATCAAGCAAAGTAACCCATTCTATTTTTTACATTTTGATGGCGAATCATTAAGTAATAAATGTATTTCATTATGTAATAATAACTGTTGCTTACCAACATGTTGATAGTATATAAGTTTCTAAGGGAGTATTTCGGGTGAAATTAAAAAATTTTGAAGTTCAAGATGAGTAATTCAACCGGTCGGTCAGTGGTATATATTTCCGCTTGTAAGTGGACCCTGGGTTGTAGCCGGTGCAACTCGAGGGTTGACTTTATCGACTTTCTTCTGAAATTAACTTTAAATCTGTATTTATATTGTGAGGACTTTAATATAGCTTGTTTCAGATGTAATTATTGGCCACTGATACGGATAGTAGAGATCGGGGTCGGGTAAAAGTTCTGGGGAAAGTCTGCTTAGCATTTAGCGTCAACTGGAGTGTTGTATTTAGA
The DNA here is from genome assembly GCA_019722365.1 of Lithospermum erythrorhizon. NCBI lineage: Eukaryota > Viridiplantae > Streptophyta > Magnoliopsida > Boraginales > Boraginaceae > Lithospermum > Lithospermum erythrorhizon. The sequence goes on from JADFUC010000708.1 coordinate 4,032, forward strand.
ATGGATTAATTAGCTTGTCAATTGATTATCGGATTGATTGTAATGTGCTTAAAGTATACGCATGCTTATATGACCGACATCGAGATTTTACGAAGTCAAGGACAGAATGTAGCGAAGGTTTGAATATTAGTGCCAGATACCAATCTCGTGGATGTGATTTATCAAGTAAGAGTTGTAAATTTGAATCGCGAGACGCGTATAACACTTCCGGAATTATATAGATGTTAAGAGAGGTTATTCTACGGACGCAAGAGTAACGTATAATTTCTTTTGAATAGATTGAAATTTCGATCTAAAGACGAGGACGCTTCTAGTCATCACATCGTTAGCTCGAGCGAAGACAAATCCTCACGACGGGGACCTTTCATATATTACGTTATATTTCGGTGACGCTATTGGCTCTGGGACTATTCGAGGCTGTGATTGTGGTGATTATGATTCATATTGTATGAAACAATCAGATTACGATCATATTATGTGTAAATTCCTCGATTTATGATTCATATGATGAAATAATCGTATTACAGGTACATGTAGATAATCGAGATTATGACTAGACATGAGATACTATAATACAGATTCATGTTACGTAGATCAAGGCCGTGTGGACGCTGTGCTGACGCGGGCTGTGCTTGATTGCCTTAAGTGGTTATTTCATGGAGTCAGCGGTGACTCGAATCGAGGTTTCGTGTCAAGTGCATATCATGTGGTAGCCCCGTGGATTCCGGGAGGCTCATGGATATGCACACATCGGCGCGTAGCCTCGGCTCCGGCGGATTGGCGCGAGTGCCCTTATCCGATTATCCGAGGCGGATTCCTCATACGTGTATTATTTGGAGCGATCATGTGCGTATTATTTGGGCGCTGATCTCATATGATACCATGAAAGCCATTTGATGACTTTCAGGCGCCGAGGATCAAGTTTCTCCTTAAACGAATATGCACTTGATCTATAAAGTGTTATGTGATATCGTAGTAACTCTACGTGATTTCATGAATCATTATTTATTGTGTAACAAGTTAACGTATACATACGTTATATATATAAGTACGAATATATGATGGACCAAGTCCGGTGGTATTTGTATTCACTCGCCTAATACCGACTCTTATTCCTCATGGGCGATGCTTTTATGCCTGTGTTCAAGGGGTCGATCACCGAGGTCATTACAGTTCGCATCGATAGTCATAGACAAAGATCATGATGAAAATGCATGACAGAATTCCTCATCACCATTTCTATGTTGTTGTCGATTTGTATATCGTTAGACTTGTGGACAGTCAACAGGGGTCTAGTTGCCATAATACTTTCCTACATGTCAGATTGATTTCTTGTGCATTCGAGTCAGATCATTAAGCGGATTTGTATCATGTTGTTCGTTGTTTTATTGTATCTGTTGTTAGTTCAATAATTTATGGACAAAAGCAGTATTTTTTATTATTATTAATGTCAAATGAAGTCTTTATGTCAGCTATCCATCGATCGCGACTCGTGTGCTGTGCTGTTACGACCTTAACTTTAGGGGCTTATCAATTGGGCGGTCGCTACAATTTTGCATCGAGCTTAGGTTCGCTTCACAGGGTGCTTGGCATGGCGTGCATTTGGCCTGAGTAAGGTCATATCCGAGTGTTCTGGAGTCTAAATTTTTCTTTCTTCGTCATCGCCGATCACAAGTGGACGCCACCCAGAAGATTTTTAATGAATCGCGATTGACCCAGGAAGCGCGTCGGTATTTAATCGTGATTCATTGGTTGTAGGTGACATAAAGGTTGCTAGCAATTTGATGAATACACACTTGATGCATGTTTATCCGATAATGTTCTATCAAGTCAGATTTTATTTTTTTACTTTGGATAAATAGAAGTTATGTGAGGATGCGAACTCGTTGCAGAAAAGTTTGAAAACTAGCATTACCAAGATAATGGACGGGTGGCTGGAATCATTGGGGAGAAAGACATACCAAAAAGATGTCGTGGTTAAAATCTGGCAATGCCCGAGTCGGTTTCGCTGTCGTCGGCGTACGGCGTAAAATTCAAGAGATACGTGAATCCACGACGCGTGATACATCGTCATCCTTAGACGCGCCAAGTTCAATCGCCAGCCCCTAAATAATCAAGGAAGAGCGTCAAAGTAGATAATTACGATAGTCAATCTACTGCTGTGCAGTAGATTAATTTAGTTCACGATCGTGACGTGGCCACCGTGAAGACAAGCGAAGTTAATGAATCTTGTTGTCCGATGGGTAATAATACGAAAAGCAATATAAGATGTAAAGTTGTCGAATAGTTGATATTGAAAATTCTATTTCAATGGATACTAAGGAATCGAAGATGTTTAAATGAATTTTACCGTAAAACCGTTGTTACTTATCAAGATCAGCAAGGAGGTTATCGATCATCTAGAGGTATCGAATACGATTGTACATCCAAATAATATCAAGAAAAAAAATTGGTATTGGTAAAATGGCAGTACTCTACCCGTAGAACATAAAGTCGATTTAATGTGAATCGGTTGTATCGAGATAAAAAATAATATTTTAGTTGATTGTCATTATGAAGTTCCGAGTTGCTTAAGCGTATGCCGTTAATAAAGTGAAAAGAGAAAAAGAAAATTTCGACTCGGGAGCAACGATGTTTAGTAAAGTACTGCTAATAAAACTTCGAGACCGATATATAAAATAATTTTATGAAATAAGGATTCTACGGAACGGTGATATATATTATTTAAGCCTAACGATAAATAGTAATTTGGGAATTACGTAATACGGCCGGTGTATTAGGTTGAAACGATTTGGGTGGTTGTTTATGTACAACAAGGCGTATAACGCATTACGATGTAAAACGTGAAGACGGAATGTAACCACGGAAGTGGGCGACGCGGAGTATACGCATACCGCGATATGAGTCAGTAATGTGCATGAATCGGGCGGAGAAAGTATGAAATTAAGATATAAATTTGGTAATAATAATTGGAGCATCAAAGATTACAACTACTACAATTCCTATTGCTCAAAGATTCGCCTAGTTATACGGTAGTGAATGATGATTTTCAAGACTCGAGTATATCAGATGTAATTATATATATAACTAAGAATGTTGATTTGAGAAAAATTAAATTTTAAGCTGGGATGAAGTCGAAAGTGGAGTTAAGAGGCTTAATTCTATAAACTACAGCAAGAGACTAATACGGTTAAGAAGCGTTAAAGGTTAAATGAATCAAAGCGTATCGGATTTGCTCGTCGAATAGAGATCACGAAATCTGGGCGCTAGAGGCGGAGTAAATGTTTGGATATTATATCGTTTCCAATACAAAAGTATAACCTGCTGCTTTCCAATTCAAAGGTCGAGGATAAATTTTCAAGGACGAGTTAAGGCTATAAGCTGAGCTCTCGTAAATTATAAGATTTGAAATACCGCTCGCTCGAGTGAGGTCGGGACTAATAGTGAAGGAAATTAGTGGAATTATAACGAAATATCAATGAATCTCTGGGATCTCACTTATAAGAGAAATACGACGCACGTATCAGTCAGCAAATGGAAATGTTTACTAAGTGGATAATATAAATGGAACTAATGCATTTAGACGCGCTAATGTTAAATGGCGATTTGAATTCGACTACTGAAATATGTATTTGGTGTTGACAAACTCTCTAAGTGACAATGGAGTATTAATGCTGGGTGTAATATACGGTTGCGACCAATAATTCGGTGAAAGATAATTATGAGAATGAGCTCATCATGGGTGCATACTCATGACTCGGCAGTTTTGAGAGACGTGATCGTGATCTTTGAGAATAATTGGTATCACGAGAGGAAATAGAGGTCGTCAATCTCTTACAACTCTGCAGGATAACGAAAAAATCATACTCATGACTCGACGCATGGACGGATAAATGCTTATAGCGATAATAATTGAATCATACTATAGACTACAAGTTTCTATAAGGTCAATCATTGCAGCTGTAAGTGCTGCTAGTGAGCAAATTATAAGATTCTCGTGGACTTGGGGAATAGTCACAGACGCGAGTCAAGACGTTAAACGCCGCTTATGGCGAACATAAAGCAGGTCGATGTCATAAAATTAGAATACAACAAGTGAAAGCGGGAATGCTATGTGTCGATCTTATGATAAAGGCCTATCGGAAAGTAAAGGACTATCGCATGGCAGGATATAAAGACGTGACGAAGCAGCACTGAAAGTTAACAGAGACGATATAATTCTAAGTAAAGAGAAAGGTCACACGTAATACTAACTCTGCTAAGGTTAGGATGGCACCATCGAAGCTATCAAGAGATGTTGAATCTAATATTGGTCGAAACGAGACGCAGAGGAAAGGAAAAAACGACTCTAATGATCGATTTAAGAAACTGAAAGTTAATGGAACTCGATATTGACTACAACCGAGAATAAGTTTTTGATATGTTAAATTAATGTAAGGAAACTATCGGGGTGAATACTATAATATAGCTAAGAATATAAACGAATTCATAAAAGTACCATAATGACGCGATATCTAACGGATCAAGGAAGTCACCAAGTAATGTCTAACTATTCAGTAAGCAAAAGCTACGTAATGGAAGGATGGAGGAGGAATATGGTAGATTGAAATTTAATTTGATCGAAATCGAGACACCTGGGGTGAGATTATGCTAAAAAGGGATATTGATAGTTTATCGGAGCTAGTAATAAGTTCTTATGATGGGGTTAATGCTGTGCAAGAATGCATCGATTGACGTCAGAAGACATGTATATATATATATATATATATATATATATATATATATATATATATATATATATATATATATATGTATATATGCATGTTGTTGGAATTATCATGTGGGAAATCTGGAGTCGAAGCAAATCATAGTGCTAATTGTAAATATAATGAATGCTAACAAAATGTTTCAGGTATACGCTGCTTACGTGAAATCAGATAATGATAACTTTATGGTTAAGATGTTATGGTACGCATAAGCTGTGTCATATAAAATGTCGACAAAGTAAGTGGCATACGATGTCAATTCCATACGACGCATGAAACATGCATGAATGGCAATGAACATATATATTAAGTGTAATGGGTGGTAATGACATTTAACGGCGAGGCGATATATACATACCGTAGATTTGCAGCGCAGTTTGTTAAGGTGGATATAACTATACTGCTAAGGCAAGAGGTATAAATGTGGGAGTATTTAAACGCGGTTATCTGCGATGTATATCGAGTCGACGCGCTGATTGCCATTTATTACGACATGATTAGATTGTGTAATATTCAAATAAGTAGTAGAAGTAATATTCGTGGTACGTCAGGAATGTAATTAATGAGGTAGTACGCTTTTATCTCTCAATCCAATGACTATGTTAGAGAATATGATCAAAGTACGTTACGTCATTTATATTCGCAATGCTAAGAGTTTATCAAGTTTTTTTTAAATTGGTATTACATGACCGGTTTTCGGTGCAAATTTCTATGGACGCAAATTTTATAGCGAGGGTACACCGTAATAACTGCTCCCTACCAATATTATGTCATAGTATATAAGTTTCTCGCCAGAGATGTAAGTAAATTAAAATTTCAAGTCGAGTAATGGTAACCCAATAAATCGGCTCATTGGGTGGTATATTTTGGGCTTGTGCGGACCCGGAGATAGTATAAATAATTTTGGAATAATATCGATATATTGAGACGCATGAGATGAGTAGTACATATGCCTGAATACAACGGAAATCGCTCTTCTGCCGAGATTTGGCACGGAAGTGTGTAATTAACCGAAACCGAATTTTAACTTAGATTTCATCCCCCAAAATATCCCACCTACCACCACTATCTTCATCCTCATCCATTCTGCCTTTTTCTCTCTTTGTCAAATTTGCCTTCTCCCCCCTCTTCAAAATTTTCTTCCATTTCTCTCATCGACCGTCGCTAAACTCAAGATCAAGGATTGCTTCTCCTCATCATCCTCATCATATTTGAAAAGAAAGATCAAATCTTTTGGAGATATTTCTGAGTTTTAAAGAGTTGAATTTTATGGGATTTTGTTGACTTTAGATCTTGAATTTATTATAGAAAAATGTTATCTAAGTATCGTGCGATTGGGACAAGCATTTTGAGTGATTATCAAGTTGTGGTGCCGTGTGTTGAGGGTTGACTTTTATTAATTTTTCAAATTAACTTTAAATCAGAATACATGGTTAGAGATCTTAATATAGCTTGTTTTGGGTATAGAATTATTGGCTCGATATGGATAAAGGTAGATTGGCTGAAAGCTCTGGGGAAAGTCAGAGCAGCATTTAGCGCTTGAATTGGAGGTTGTATTTAATGGATTAATTAATGCCACCGATTGCCTGACTGACAATGCTTAAAGTGTTATTGTTGGGTACTGGAGATGACCGACACAGTTCTATACCTCGTTATTATTCTGACTGGGCGCAGAATTAACAAGCCGAAGCGAGTATTTAAAGCGAAATCGACCCCGGATGGTAATGTTCAAGGGCTAAATGCAAGGTTTGCGGACAAAAGGTTTAAACCCATTTTGATCATAATGCATGACTATGTCAGATAATCTTAGTCATCACGATTCCTTGGCCGGTAGACCGTATCGGCGAATCTAAAGGCCGTTGTAAGTAGTATTTGATAAAGGACGGACAATCACTATCCTTTGCTTGACATGTCCTTTAAATGACTTAAGAATTCATGCAAGCTAAAGGATCATGGATTTAAGTACGATCTCGGAGTCGAGATCCTTCCCCGCGATTCAACCAAGTTTGGCTTCTCACGAAGCACAGCACCGAACGTGGCAGTTCAAATACGCTTAGTTCATTCACTTTCCGAAGTTAAGTAATTGGTTAAAACAAAGGTTCCTTTGTGTTTTAATCGATTTAATTCAAACTATAAGGAATGCGTAATTCATTCATAGTTACCCATTATTTATTTCACAAGTCATTAAAATATATAATATACATGTATCGCATCCTCGTGAGTGAAAAGTTAAATCCTTTCAGTTAGTCTATGTTTTCTGGTAGCAACATGAATTGTTGATTGTTCCCCTTCAAGCCTAGAAACAGGATAGCCAAAGGCCTCGTCGATGCTTCGCCGATAAGAACGACAAAAGATCAAATTAATAACATGGTGTTTTGATTATGATCAAGATTGACTGAAGTTAGTCTGTGACTGTATCAATACCGTGGCTAACAAACGAATCTATCAAGATATGTATATCTCAGGTCTCCATGATATTTGTTTAGAATTTCAGGTTCGACAATTTAGACTCATTTATATAACTATATTGTGTTATTATATGCAGTTTTGTACTTTGACTATGACCAAACGGAATCCTTAAGCCGGGATTATAACGCATATGTCATCAAAATGAAAGTATATACGACATAGATGTCGACATATCATGTAGATTTATCCGTCTCTCGAGTATAAGTGAATATCTCGCACCTCTCACGCTGTACCGATTGGTTTACGGGATGCTGGCAAACGCTATTCGTAAAATTGATTAGCCTACTAGATTGGTTTATGGGATTTATCCGCTTCCTGGAGTATAAGTTGTGGGTGTTTCATGACACACTTACGTTAGCCTACTGCATCGTGATGTTAAAGGAATCGTATGGTAATCGCCCGGGCGGCAAGCTGAAGTGTCAAAATCAAATGAAAATCGACACATCTTTTATTATGCCCGCTGCGCATTTATCATGTATCAATTGATTTACCAGTTATTAAATATGATTACTAGAACTTAGTGTTCACTTTTAGTAATTGTATATATATTATTAAAAGTGGCTCTCATGATAATTTAAGGGGTTAATATTGCTAGATCTTAATTATTAATCATTATAATAATAGTAATCGGGTCAATTATTATTATTATACAACTTATGATTATCCGAGCCTAGAAGGTCAAGCATACACATACAAAATATCGCTTAATTATATTTCATGTATGAAATTAAATACATTTTGCTAAATCAGAAATGACGAATCGCTTAATATTCTCAATCGGTAATTTTATATCGATAATGCAGCAAATTGATTAAACCCAATTAATTAATTAGTCAATGTAATTAATTCGGTAGTGTTAGTTGAGCTTGTTAGTAACTTGTTAGTTACTAACAACTCTGTTAGTGTTTGATTTTACTTAACGTTTACTCACTCTAACGAAATGCCTATTAAGCTATTCGTCAGACTTTTAGGTTAGACCTATATAAGCTAAGCTTATTAGGTTTTCATAACAATTCATGAAAAAAACCTAGCCTCCTCCTCTTCCTCTCTAATGGCCGAAAAACACCAAGGGAAGAATTGAAAATTCTTCTCTTGATTTTTCATCCAATCCCTTAGTTCTAGCAAACTCAAGTTGTGGGATTCAACCCCTCCTGGTGTGTGCAATTCTAGAGAACACCTACTTGGTGTTGGACAAACAATTGGAGAAGAATCAGCGTGTGGGATTCACGGTGAGCCTCAAGTTCATGGTGGTTTCTATTATCTTCCGCTGCAAATGCCACTTCGCATTCATATATCGCATATTGGCGCGCTTAGATTAATTTACGCTATTTCGAGGATCCTGACGTATTTAATCAAGGCGACCACAAACGAAATTCATACTCGATTCTAACAAGCTGACTCGCTCTTTCTCAGTCATGGTCCATTCAGCAATTGGATGTTAAAAATTCCTTTCTTCATGGTGATTTAAATGAGACGGTTTGCATGTATCAACCTTTGGATTTTCGAGATCCTTCTTATCCGGATCATTTTTGTAAGCTACACAAATATTTATACGGCTTCAAACAAGCCCCCCGGGCGTGGTATCATAGATTCGTTGATTATGATTCCACTATCGGCTTCACCCATAGTAAATCTGATCATTCTCTCTTCATCTATCGGCGAGGTTTTGACACGGTTTGTCTTCTTCTCTATGTTGATGATATTATTCTACGTATCCTCTCAGCCTTTTCAAGAACCATTACGCCCTCTCAAATTTTCCATGACGTATTTGGACTAAATTCACTATTTTCCTCGGTATCGTCATACCCATCATTCGAAAGTGATCTTTCTATTCATAAAAGGAACGCAGTAAGCTTTCTGTCAAGCCGTGCTATCAGCGCCCTCCTGCTACCTTCAACCACTCATTAATACCAAATCAAAGTTTGGGCGCGTCTCGGTTCCTCGCACTTATGATCCGAATTTTTCTGTAGTCCGCGTGCTCTAAGCAACATCTCACATTTACTTGTCCGGATATTTCTTATTCGCCTGCCACCTCGTCTATTCATGCATGCCCCAGCGATACATACTCACACGCCGCCCTCGTTGCCTCACCAAGAAGCCACATAACCCAGCTTAAGAAAGTCCACCGAAGTTTTGTGTCTTTTAGGCGATAACCTCATCTCCTAGTCTTCCAAACGCTGCCATCAGATGAGTTAGCATAAGTACTGTCACAATGTAGTTTCCGAGTACTTTCATTGCATACAACTTGTCAGGAGATTCATCATCCTACGTAAAGCCACTATTATGTAACGTGACAATATTAAATACTATATATCTCAAAAATCCAATTCAACATCAACTGACAAAAGACGAAATGATATTCATTTTGTTCCTCGAAAAGTTTTACGCTACGCATCGCTTCTTCATGTTTCTCCCGCTATTAGATTGTAGACATATTCATCATGGGTCTTCCAATAATTTTATTTAATGACCTTCGGTAGACAACTAAATATTGTTCTCCTCCGCCACGAACGCTAAGTAATAAGGTATATTGTATTGTTATTATCTTTATGTTCTCAGAGGATCAGATAAATAACCTACGTTTCTATAAATAAACAGACTACTAATCAGAGTTTTAATTTTATCATTCTATCAAATTGCAACTTTGTGACATAATAAAATTAAATTATCAACATATCCAAATTTATATGTATATACAAGTATATTGTATATATAAACCAAATTAAAATTATATTACATATATATAAGTTTAAAATTGAAAATGTAGAGTAGAAAGTTAACCTATTGAATTCACATAAGGTTTGGGTATGTTATATGAGTTGTAGTATTTATAGAAGTATTCAATATTAAAACTTCAGAGAAAAACTTTGGACGAAGGTAGGACGACCTAGAAAAATCCTTTATATGTCTGTCCTATTATTTTAAACCTGGCTCCAAATTTTTTGTTTTTCCATTTCTTTTTTTCTGCTTAAATTTTCTGGGCTACCAGTCCAAGCATCCGTCCTTTATTTATAATTCCTGGAATGTATTTCACTTTCCGCCACGAAAATATTTAAATTTCACTAAGAATTTCCGTCCTATTATATGAATTGAAAGTTTACAATTTCTTCCAATGCGGTCACAAGTTCGGTCTTTTGACTTTGTATTGAGTAATATGAATACTCTAATAGATATTTGTATAGATGAACGCCACACCTCACACTCACGATATCCACGGCTTGGGCCACGAACGCAGGAGCGCAACACGCTGGCGTTACTCAAGGTTGCTTCTCTTCCAAACGCTACATCAACCGAACGATTCCGAACTCAGATTGACTTCACCATTGTTAAAATGGTCTCAAGCTGAAATAAAGTTTTAAAAAATACCAATTTATAACGATACGTACTAATTTTGAAGTTACTTTTTTCAAACATCGCCATGATATGCTCATTCTTTCTTCGAAAGATTATGGATATTCCACATATTCGCATAGATAAACATCAAGCCTCTATTTCGAATACGATATCCACTTGCCTAGTTCCAATGAACGTAGAGGTTAATTGTATGTCACCATGCCATATTTCCTTCCCAAACATCAACAACCGAACGATTCCAACTTGAGATTGACACACAAGGTTTATTGTTCAAGTGTTATAGGTTCAACCATCAAAGAGGTATGAAAGTGCATCCAAAAAATGATATAATTGAAATCAAACACAAGAGTGAGCCTTCAAATACGACCCATTTATCCTTATGGAGATGGTTGAACAAGTGTAATTATTTCCTCAAGGGCGTGGGCGTAAGAGCAAACACCATAAGGATATCATCGGAGATTGGACCCACATTGAGAATATCATCGGAGATGAAGACACGATTGATGTTGATGATATCATACAAGAGGACTTTCAAACGGCACCTCTTCCTACAAGCCAACAAATGAACTCGACGACTTATTTGATGATTTTGATTCCGAAGAGTATGATAATGATGAGTCCGAAGAAGACTACGCCGATGAAGATGAACCCAATAGACTATGTCGATTATCAAGATCAGGTTGATAATTATGTCGATGATGAGGATCAAGTCGAAGACTACTTCGAGAAAGATGATTAGTTTTAGTTTGTACGAATTGAACTTTTAGAGTTTATAAATGACATTTGAACAATCTTAGCTTTTGTGAATCATATTGGAACAATATTTTAATTTTTGTGAATGATATTTGAACAATCTTAATGTGTATAATTAATGATATTTAGTTGCAAATTCGGTTTCTAGCTGCTGATTCGATATTTGAACAATCTTAATGTCATTGGGTTGTCTCCATAGTTTCATATTTTTTTAACACCAGCAAATAGGAAGGATATAGGACGGATCCGTCCGATATTTATCTACAGTTAAAAAATATATTAAATATTTATCATATTCAATGACAATGAAATATAGTTCATCCTATTCAAAGAAACACAATCTTATACTTATATGAAAAGACAACATCTATAACAAAAATTTATTGACAGAAAAATGAAAACATAACATCCATAAAATATCCATAAACCAAACAAATAAACTTCCATAATCCAAACAAATGAAAACATAATATCCATAAAACATCCATAGAAACAAAAATAGAACATCCATAAAACCATAACATCCTAAGACTCGACCTTTCTTCAAACCCCGCTCTTTAACGCTTTAGTATCAAGGATTGTGGTGGGAGTGGTTGGGCGGGTGACGGTGAAGCTAGTGTTAGTTTTCTTTTCACTCAATTCTTGATGAAGATTAAAAGGGCTCAATTTAAGAATGGAGATAACTTAGGATATTATTGAATTTTGGATATAAATAGTTGGGGTCCAACCTTTAACCAATGAAAAATGTGCGATGATTGAAATACCCCATATGTTTGAATCCATTATTTGACGTAAATTTTGATTGCTATGGAGAAAGTCGACGTAAGTAGTCGAGTGTACGATTTCGCACTCGAAGGATCGAAAGCGATTTTTGGGACATCGTCGACATATAAACCACCCCTCTGATGCTCACCCAAAATAAAGAATTTCGCATCTATTTGGTACAAGTGAAACTTAAATAACTATTCAAAATATTTTTATATAGTTCAGATGATTGTATAAAATTTAACTTATTTAATAATATTATCAATCAAATATGAAGTATTATGCTAACACCTAATTTAAATTTGCTTGAAATTAAAATCTAAAAATTCTAGGGAAATTTTGAAGACACAAGTCAACTCCTCTAAATTTGCCAACACACAAAATCTTTTTATTAACAAAATACCACAAAATCTGGAGCATGGGAATATCATCACTCATTAAAATCTATCAATACACCATACTTCCTACCACCTTCATTCCCCTCTTTTTTTCCCACCGATTTCATTCCCCTTCTTTTTTCCCTTCTTCTTCCAATCAGATTCAACTTTTTTTTTTTTCATTACCTCCTCAAAACAACAAACATCTAACTTTATCAAATTTCGCCTCATGTCAAGTATCAATTTTACTAAGTAACAATTTAGAGATTTCTAATTTTTCTAGTTTTTCAACTGCATTTGAGTTAAAGAATCTGTTCAAGGACCTTATATTTTGTTCGTTTGTTCTAGCTACATATATAAAAGTAACTTAATATAATCAATGTAATATAATATACTATGCCATAAATGTGTTATATTACTATATAATACGTTATGTAAACTATAATTAATTTGCTGCGCATAACACGTTATAACATGTTATAATATGTTATAATACGTTATAATCATGTCCGTCAATTTTCATTATCTTTGTTCCGAATCAATTTTAATTACTAAATCTGGGCAAGAACGGCAGTAAGCATTCCAGAGATGAAGATCAAAGACAAAGATATCAAAGTTTCTATTCACTCATAACCTATTCGATTCGAGTTGATATATGTATCAACGGGATTATCAACAAGAAAACGCGTTGAAGCTGCCCGCATGGAATCGTTGTCTCTTCTAAACAAATCATGCCACCCATGATATAACTATGACTCCACGCTGCAACATTTGTGATTTGAATGTGACTTGCATGCTCCGATCCTGGAGCATTAGTACCAGAAAAGTGAATTTTGGTGGTCATGATCAAAAAATTGACAAGTGCCCACAGACAAGTGTGTCTCCCCGTCCATTCGGTAGTCGAAAGTGTAAATCAACATCAGAATAACGAATACGAAGATAAAGCTTGTTCCTCTATCTCCTCCTACGGGCTGCATTTATATCGGCATCGTCATCCGGATAAAGATATCGATGATAATGTCAATACCGACAATGTTCATGATGGCGAGAAATAAATGCATTTAATTTCTGACTACGCATGCATGATTTGCCTACGACGATGATTTCGTCCTGGCGATTTTACGATACGAGCCATATTTTTAACGCTATTAGATTCGCAACAAAGCAGCCTAACTGGGCGGAGAGGAAATATCCACTCAACAATTCTCCCTCTACCCAAAGATTCTCTACTAACACCTAGTTATATGGTGCCATCAGATAATATGCAGTTAATATACTATAAATGTTAGGATAAAAATCAAGCCGCCTATGATCGCTTTAGTAAATGTACACGGTCAATGGGACTTTACCGCCGGGAGAAATTTCATCAACAAAGAATCATCATTGATTCTACACATACTGGCTTCATGAAATCAAATCGTGAGTCACAACACACCTGCATCGATCAGCTAGAAGCCTGCGTGGGACAAAGGAGCTCATTTAGGATTAATAGCTGTATCCACAAGACTGAAACGGGTTGTGCGCTACTATGTTTAAGAGCACATGTTCGGTGGACTTCGTATGGACTAGACGCTCAAGGCCAAGAACGCCTACGCGATCGTCACACGCGAAAGAGAACGATACGGGCCTAATAAAATTAAGGAGTTCATACAACGAAGACGAACATTAGTTACTAGAAAGCTTGGAAAGCAAAAAGAGATCGGGGCATTTAATCCATAAAGCGGAGCTTCTTTCATTAACTTCTATACAAGACGCAAGATACTTTTATTGTTAGAAAAGTCAACCAGAACATATTCGACTGCATTACCAAGTGGAGAATAGTTGTTTCAAAACAATGCTTTTTTAAGTCAGGTCGTGTGTCAGCTGCTTTTCAATCGAGCATACTCCCTGATACCGCTGACGCCAAGCTGGGGCGGTCGGCACCGGGTAAATTGTTCATCATATCGCATGGACGGAAATCGCCAAATATACCCTATCAAGGGCGTCATGGCACACAGAGCGGCGAGACGTGGTCCTGGTTTTTCCAACAATTGCGAATAGTCAAGTAAGCACCGGAAGACTAGGTTTATATCTGATCGGCATCCGACAGGTTGTTATCCGGGAGTGTTTCCGAGGTCAGATAACGGAATATGCATGTTCCATCCGGCTCAATGTGTCGCACTGCTATAGCGGCCTTGAGGAGTTCTTATATACCGCGCAGCGCATACACCGAATTTGATTTTGAGAATCATGCATAGGTTAAGATCCACTCAAGAAAATGTCTATGATTATCTTACGGACGCCGATCCAAAAAACGGGCACTAAGTGTTTTTTTCCATCTAGATGATATAACATCATTAATTACAAATATCACGGTCGAACGCCAGACGAAAGAAGCCCAGAATTCCCTATAGTTGGCATGTTCGAGGCCATACGGGATGCTCCTACGTAAAACGGTTTCAATGACGTTATAGGATGCATCACAATGGACAAAAATGGACGACTCCAAGTGGATGTAAAAGTTAAATTAAGAAGCCACATGACAAGCCTCGAAGCTTCAAAGTAAAATTCAATTGACTTCATTCCAAGATTTTATATGATTGATGGTCATCGTATGCTACTGCTGATCTTTAATTTGAGAAAATGTTACTTAATGTCTCCAAGTTCAGCCTAAGTTCCTGGCCCATGCCATTAATTTGTGAGTCAAGAATGTTTCTATTTACACTGTTGTTCTGTACCAAATTATATTGTGTTATTTTTGCCAAATGCTATTTTAAGTTAATGTTTTATATTGTATTATAAATGCGTTATTTTAAGTTAATGTGTTATATTTATTATACCGTGTTATTTAAGTTAAATTTAATAATGTCTACTGCTTACATTATGTGTACTACATAATCGATGTTTACGTGTCGCTTACTTATTCCAAAGACGCCATTCCACATCTTAAGGAATGGACTCATCATCCCCAAGATGTTATCGGGATTATTATTGCCACCGCGTCGCACAAACAAGTCGAGGAATAAACGTGCATTTACGTCATTGGGAGAACCTCGCCCCCTCAAACGCTGAGACGCAAGCAATTTGGTCATTGGCAATAAAAAATCATGTATCGAACCGAGACGCGTGCTCCGCTGAGGAATAATAAGTCATTGTAATAATTAATCTATTACCTCTCCATTTATGCTGCCCGCCTGTGAATAATAGGTAAGTCATTGTAATGTTTATTGCGACAATTTTTTGTATGATGTTTCGACAATTGAATCGATAGTAAACGTGTTGCTTACATTAGCTCAATTTAATGCTAAACTTAACAAAGAATTTACATTCATTCACATAGTTCAAAAGAATATTTAGTTCAAAGAACTATTTAATGCAATATAAGTTCAAGAAATCAAGCATACCAAAAGTAACTACCGTAACGAACATAGTTCAAAAAAGAACCTACATAATGTAACATAGTTCAAGAAATCAAGATACGTCCTTGAGAGCATAATCAATGACAGTCTTCAACTCTTGTCGATCAAGAAACGCCCTCAAAGCATGTTTTGTCGGTGGCCAGAAGTTCTCAGATTCATCACGAGGTCCACAAATGCTTCCCTTCTATAATCCCCAAACCTCTCGGTAATGCTCGCGATATCCTCTCTCGACGTTATCAATGAACTTACAAGCATACACTCCACAATCGAATCCATTGCTTCCGTGGGACATCACCATCTTAACTCGAAAGCGTCATCTGATCAAGTTCCGGATCGCAAAGCCGATATCGTACAAACTGGCCATCACGCTGTTTCGGAAAATCTTTGTCCGCCCCTCCTGAAAATCCTTCACGGAGTCGATATCGACAACCTTATTCTTCGATCAAGGAATAAAGTGCACTCCCAATGTGGAAATTCGCAACATTTTCAATCCAAAACACATACAATCAAGCTTCCCAAGCCTCTCTCACACCAATCAAGGTTAATTCCTAACACTTATCAGAAAGAGAAGATCCATATGCTCCCATGGAATTTGAAGTCCAAGTAGCTGGCTTCCAACCGCGCTGACACTCGACAAAATTACTTTCCACAACTTATAGTCTTGCTACAAGGAGATCCCAAACAGTCCACCTTGTCGGTGGATACATGGGCGTGAGACTTACTTTGTATGTTGAACAAATGTAGATAAGATCGCGTTCCGAAGCAACATGTAATAACCGAGTATAACATCATATAATTGAGTATAACACTATATAATCGAGTATAACATATTATAATCGAAAAATACACAGGTAATTTAGTAGTATAATACATATAATGTAGTATAACACATTATAATAACTGAGTATAACATCATATAACCGAAAGAGATAACACATTATAATTGAAAGCTTTTAACACATTATAATTTAGTATAACACATTATAATTTAGTATAACATATTACAATAATCGAGTATAACATCATATAACCGGTAGTATAACACCCTATAATCGAAAGTATAACATTATTATAATTTAGTATAACACATTATAAATTAGCATCAATACAAAAGTCTAATACAATTTCACACTACAATGTAAGTCATCCGTGAAGACATTATAATTTAGTATCTTGTCAAATACTAATACCTCATTAGAGCCATCCTAAGTCCTCAAGTTAATAAGATTTGGAAGTAGATATTACTTCCATTTGCTTTTAACGACGGATACAATTCCAATTTTTTACCCTTTTCTTCTTCTTTCTCCAACTAAGTAGACAAACCCCATCTTTACCAGGTTATATGCATAATCAGACGGCGTGTACGGATTTGGCAAGGGAACTTACCACCAATGTCGACCTCAACATTTGTTCTCTTGTCTCTTCAATGGGTTAACAGACGTGAGTCCGGGCACCAAGCCCAAGAGCCTGACCATAACGCTTTTTACATCGGACGATCAACTCATCCTGATCCTCCTCTTGGCTCATACACTATAATCTACAACCAAGATTCAAGAACTGGCACCACCTCGTACCATCGTAAGCACATCATAAAAATTCAGCTGTGACTCAGGATCTGCTGCATACGAGGAGTAGAAACAATCTCATTTTGTATTGAACCTTCATCACAACTGCACATGATCCGCGATTGTCCTGTAAGCGTGGTGTCTATACGTCTCTTATTCTGAAATAAATTTATGCTCACTCAAATTGATAACTAGCCAAATTGCGTATTCTCTCCACAACCCGACCTCAATCCGCTCGATCATGAACTTTTCTACACTTCAACCCCTCTTTTCAAGCTCTTTATACTGTTGAATGGAAGTCATTCCCTTCTCAATCTTTTTATCCATATCAATGGTATAACCAACAATCCAGGCCGGTAGGGATTATCAATAACATGCTGTGCACGAATATGTCACTAACTCCTATATCCAAGATACAACACTGCACACTGTTGTTCCAACCATGCCCAGCCGCATCCCTAAATTAATGGTATCTACAAACAAAACAATGAAAATTCACTAATGATCTAGAATAAATTAATAAATGCATCTTCTATAATGCAAAGATAATACAATATAAACACATCAGAATACAATATAAACACATTATCATGACAACTTAAAATAAACAATACAGATTTAAAACAAATTGATAATTAATAGATAACTTATATGATAACTGTAACACTGGTTATTATCTCCTCGAATTATATTATCCACCAATAAAGCATACAGTCAGGTCGACCAATGTTCTAACGGCTAAATCTTTGAGCAGGGAATTATCAATAGCCTTGCATGGAAGAGTATTTCCCAAAGACTTATGATCTAAGGGCCTGTACGCTTGAAATAAACGATATTGTAAATCAATTGTAATGACACTCAACAAGATCGCAACAATTCTCAAGTAAAGGCACGCGCCCACTCTTCCAAATTCTCCTCATATCGGGCCACTCCTAAGGAATGATTAAATACGCCGGGCCATCGCTCAATCGTATTACTTGGTTATATAATATTGCTTATATCCTCTACAAACAATTAAAACTGTAGGAGTAAGATATGTGACATCTGTCAAAAGTTTAACGCGCTTATCAACTACATCATATTCATCAAGTCTAGCGATAATCGTACCAGCCAACTCACCTGAAAATGTGTCTCTGAAGTGTCCTGATCATCGCCTATAGCCTGGGTATATCCAAAACACAAACCAACCACCAAACAGAACTCGATGAGCTAGATTCTCAAGATCAAGATCAAATTTTCATCCGGCTAAAAGGAATCGACATGTTTAAAACAACCCAAAATGTTTGTTGTTAACCTCTGACTATATATTTTCCTTCGCTAACAATAAATATCATAGCTTAATACAACAACAAAAAAGATCTAGTCCAAAAAATCAAAACAAAAACAAAGTAACGTATTTCGTTATAATAAAAGAACACAATTGCATAATAACATTTTACTCATAGTATACTCCTCCAATCAACAATTGTTAACGCTTTCACAAATCGAATCGAACCCAGAGTATCAACTAGTTCTTAAACAATACTAAAATTATGAAACCTATTTGTAATTATTATAATTTAATTATATTGTGTTAGCACGTTATAACATAGATAACGGTTATACTGGGTTATAACATATTATATCAAAAGTTATAATTTGTTATAATATATGATAATATGTTATACTAGTTAAAACACATTATAATGTGTTATACTAAGCAACATTATACAAAGATCAAACCGTTAAGAAACCTAAAAAGATTCAAACTTTCATTAAATAAAACACAAATAACAATATCAAAACCCACCTAAAAACTAAAAGATTCAAACTCAGCGGAATAAACACACATAACATCAAACTCAAATACCAATACAAATACCAACATTTAAAGCAATAATTGGGCTTAATACCTAAAATTAGCTGTAGATTTTAGAATAACTTACATTATTCAAGCTCTATACTTTTTGAAAGCACACACAATTTTTTAAAAAATGCTAGGCCGAGAGCGTGGGAAGCGGGGGTTCAGAGAATATCTTCAATGAAGAAGCTGAGTAGAAATGAGCAAAGCTTCAATTTGGGAAATATATTACTACAGACATCGATTTTAATTTAGAGGAATTAGTCATTCCATACTATTTTATTAGATTTCATAATAAAAAGATTTTGCTGCATGCGACAAATTTCAGAAATGAATGCTGTGATCTTCAAATTTCTAAAATTAATAAATTAAAATTCATAAGTCAACAAAATCATTCAAACTAACACTTTGTTTGTAGTAATCACTGAGTTTAGATCCCCTGCGATTGCGTATAAAATCATAAAGATAACAACTAACAAATACTCGTAGCAAATAAATCTGTAGCATTCAATGGTTGAAGCTTCGTGAGATCTATCAACGCCATGAGCTATCGCAGGTTCGTCACAATCCTTAATACTCCCTCCGTCCCATAAAAATTATCCAATTTTAAATTTTGATCATCGATTTTTTAAACTTCAACCTCTATTTTGATGAAAAATATATCAAACGTAATTTAATATTAACTTAACCACTTTAGATTTTAAATTATTCTAGTAATTTTAATATTTCGAATGAACGCCTTCGGGTGTAGTAACATTTGATAATTTTAGTTCAAACAAAAGAGATATTTTCACTTAAAACTGCAAAAGCTTATTAATCCTCGACATTTGAAAATCAAACTGTATAATCTTCATAATCTTTGTATGATGGAGGTAGCTTAGTATATACAAGTAGTTAATTTAGATGGATCCAATTTGGAGTAGGCGTTATTTACAATGTTGATGAATTCGTTGTTTTATTGATTGCTTTTACATATGAAAGTCAATTATGCCCAGTATTTATTAGGAGTACTATTATTAGTTGTAAAAAAAATTGTTCATGGAGGAGGAAATTGTATGATCATTTCTGGATTTTTATAAACTGTTAAGCGACTTGATCAATTTTAAATGTGGTAAAGATCAATGTTACGAGGTTCTGTAGGATTCAAATCGTGTTTAGTATTGGGAACTGCATTTATACTGGCGTCATGTATTCTCTTAATACTAGACGCGAGGTCACCTCATTGTTAAGCAATGCCTTTAAACAGCATATGTGGTCCAATGAATGTACATAATGGGGGTATTTGCAGTTCACAGTCCTTAAACCTTTCATCAGTATCATCAATCGATTTGTGATGAACCATAATCTAAATAAACTCATATGTTGTTTTTATTAGTATACATTTTGCGTCCTTTAGTGGATTCTTAACAAACCCATGTGTTATATGTCTGAAAAGGATTTATGAATAGTTACAGAACATTCAATGACATTTCATT
Source organism: Lithospermum erythrorhizon (assembly GCA_019722365.1). Lineage (NCBI taxonomy): Eukaryota > Viridiplantae > Streptophyta > Magnoliopsida > Boraginales > Boraginaceae > Lithospermum > Lithospermum erythrorhizon. The sequence goes on from JADFUC010000708.1 coordinate 24,794, forward strand.
GTATGTAATCAACCATTTGAAGTTTGGAAATATGGTGTCTATATGTAATGCTATAACTAACTTTCATAATCTCATTGAGGTTCTTAATTGGTTTTAATGATTGACACCGTTGTTCAGTATTCCGAAAGATTTGGTTTAGAACCATTATTTGTTGTAGGTTTCTTGGCTAATCAGGAATGGAAAGCTAGAGCTTGATTAGTACTGTTTGTTGGTATTATATTTCTCGGAGCTGGTGTCTAATGTTTCTATTTCACTCTCATGCAGCACTTTGCTCCCTCCATTGTTTATTGAGTGACCCCTTACTATTTTTATTTTTCAACAAATAGCAACCTATTTCCTTCTGTTTACCACAACTTTTGCAATTGTACACTTCTATCCATAACAACTTATTCTGTGAAGTCCTCTTGTCCCCCTAAAAATACCATTTGCTGAAGGTAGAATTATTAACATTTTCCGAGTCAAGTTTATAGTTTATACCTCATTAATATGTGTCCATGTAAATTTAAATGTGGTCATTCATATAAAACTGGAGGCAGCACGACTTAATTGCATAATACACAGATTTACATAAGACAGAATGCGTATAACTTGTAACAGGGTAAACACATTGCATATATATTAATGATCTTAAATTTCTTTCATAACAATTACTAATCCCTAAAGATTCCTCATCTGGCATCTTGAATGAAAGTTGCCTCATCTTTTGCATAACTAATTTATTGCTATTGATAGGGATCATCGAAACTCAAGAGCTGCACTTTTTGATAGCTATGATGACCTGGAAGATGGTAGTATCAAATATTCTCATCCTCATGATAACAGTGAGCATGAGAACGACAAAGACATAAACAGCTTGCATGATAGGGTCAGCTTTTTGAAAAGAGTAAGATTTATTCAGTGTCAACTTTCCCATTATACTTTAAATTTTCATTTCTGTATTTGTGCCCCGTCTAGCGTTGGATTCAACTGGAAGGAGCGGAAGCAGTTCATTCGAAATAATTCTTGATTTTTATAGCACCATCCTCTTCTAAAATGTCGTATCATGTCAATTGATTCTTCCATTTTTATAGAGATATGGAGTATTTGTTTGGGTTTATAATAGCCTAGTGGACCAGCTTATTACAACCCCTTACAGAATCTGCAATAAGGTGAAATAGACTAATCTCACGAATTCATTAAGACCTTTATTCATGCCACTTGAGCAAACAACATGTTAAGAGAACTTCTCTCACAGCCTAACGGATGCTCTCGGAGTCTCAACTAAAAACATATCCTTTTGGCATAGAATATGAGAAGTGCATAGTAGATGACATATATCTTTTTGTTCATTGAAGCAGAAGAAACAAGCATATTGCTGTGGATTCAAGAATTATGCATTAAGGTTAAATTTGATTCCAACTATTTATATATGTGGAATGCAAAATATAGTTGTGAAGTTGTGCAGCTTTTCTTCATTTTTAGATGGCTTGATGTGGCACAAGTGCACCTATAGTGTATGGAACAAGCATATAGGGATTGGTTGCACTATATGAGCAAGATCGACAGCGTCAGGCAGTATGACGATCTAGCTATTGAGATTTTATTTTCTACTTATACTCAATAGATCTGATAAGTATTCTTCTTGACCCAAAGTAGACGATCTAGCTATTCTGAGTCAAATTCATGTTATTGTTCTATTCTAACCCTATAAAAAAATGCAAGTATTTAGAGACAAAAGGAAGCCTTTAGTTGACATCTTTTTCCTAATGTACCTTCAAAAAACTATACATGAGGAGGTTGCCTTTAGTTGAGAGGTTGCTAATGCCCCCAAAAAACTCTTTCGGTATCACTTAGATGCTAATGGCTTGAGAGGTTGCCTTTAGTTGACATCTGTTTCCTAATCTACCTTCAAATTTTCTGGTTTCTAACAGATAACTGGTGACATACATGAGGAGGTGGAAAGCCATAATCGTATGCTAGACCGCATGGTGTGTTGATTATCCATGTTTTATTCACTATATTTTCCCTAAATATGTGATTTCACATTTTATCTATTCCTAAGAAATGAGTTTTTTGAAATAGGGAAATGCAATGGATGCTTCAAGAGGAGTCATGTCAGGTACCATGGATAGGTTCAAGATGGTAAGTTAAGTTTGTGCATCTGTCATCATATAATAGAGTTATTTACCCATTCTTGTTACTAATTGTGTTTCATGTTACTTCTCTCCAGGTATTTGAAAAGAAATCGAATAGAAAAATGTGCAAACTTGTGGCATATTTTGTCCTCGCTTTCGTTATGATATACTACTTCTTTAGGTAGGGTAATAAATTAATTTGTTTTAATAAGAAATATAGAATGCAGCAACAGGCTCCATAATTTTGTATGTTTATCAAAATGAGATAAAGCACTGCATAATGAGATTTATTTACAAGAATTATATTTAAAGGAAGCTAAAATCCTCAACTACTATATTGAATAATTTAGAAAATGGGCATCAGATGGGATGCGAATTGTAGGAAGTGTGATACTTGTTTTATTAATCGTTCTTCCATTTGCAGGTTTCTCATGTACTTCATGCATGGTTAAATTTGGCATATGAAGTAGTTCATTTCATAATTCTGGACTCCAAAGATATACACTGCAACGATTGCTTTAGATGGTACTGCGCTGATGATATTCTGGAACCTATCGTTTCACATGTGTTGGAAATGAATACCAAAAACGAATTGCAGGTGCAATGCTTGTTGTTTTATCAAAACCCTTCGGATTTTTAACCAACAGAAACCCCGATAAGATTTATAGCTGGAGAGTACTATTCTGATTTCTACTTGGAAAAAGATGTGCTGTGATTAGATGATCAGGGTTGTAACTTGCAGTCTGATTAAATAAAATGTTATTTTCTTCTAACTGTTGCTTCACTAAAGTCAGCCTTGATAGTTGAGATTATTATACAGAGGATCTAATCTGTAATGAAATTAATGTAACAGTATTCTTCTTCTCTTTTATAAACTTTTATGACCTTCTTGGTATTTGGTAACTGTACATTATTGGAGAAATTTGGCAAAATATCACAATTCAACCCATATATTTACCTACACACTATTTTTTTTAAGACTATCACTTTTTTTTATATGAAATGACTATTATATCCCTCATTACATAAACTCCCAACTTTCCTTCCATCCTTCTTCAATTCATTTCCCTCCCTTTCACTCTTCTTAACCTCTGGGATGCTCATACCCCTTCTCTAAAGTTTTCATTTTTTTTTACAATTCCTAAATTCGATAATAATGAATAAGATTTGAATTTTTTTGAATTTTCTTTGGTAAACCCAGTTAAGCTCGTGCTAATTTGATATTTTATTATATTTAATCTTGGATTTATATACTTCTTTTGTTCATAAAATTAAATATGTGTTGAATATTTGTTAATATTTTCAATATTTTGTTGTGTTTGAATATATATTTGTTGAGAAATTATGAATGCATTATAATTAGTTATAAATCATTATGGTACGTTAAAACTTATTATAACACATTATCATGCATTATATTTTATTATATTGTACTATAATATGGTATAATTCATTATAACATGTTATTATTCATTATAGTTTGGAAGACTAATAATACTATAATAAAACAATGTACAATTGAACTATGTAGAATAATAGTTTTTTCATTAACATTGAATCTAATTTTTATCTCTATTAATACAAGTACAATAATATAGATTATCATATCGAATTAAATTCAAATGATTTATTTCTTCAAATATGAGTACAACGATTATATCTACTCAATTGACATATTTTGTCTAACGCCAGGAAGCCATTACACTTCAACGGTCCTCTATTCAACTTCAAAATAAGGTTACATTAAATCTACGCCAAATACGTCATGTTTTAACCGAGGTCTCTAATGACAACCATATTTTTCCTCATCACTGAAATATCAAAATTAATACAATGTGGTATAATGGATAATAATATGATATAATTTATTATAATGTAGTATAATGGATTATATCAAATTATATTGTATTACATCGAATCATAACCGGCTACAAGTTAATATAGTGTGTTATATCAAGTTCTAATCTACGACTAATTCTACAAATCAATCTATGACAAAGAGATAAAAGTTAATACTGCCATGATTAACATCTAGAAGTCACAACACAAGAAACATATAAAACAACAAAAACATCACAACACAAGCCAAAAATTAAAAAGATTCAATATTTTGTTACAAACTCCAAACAACAATCCTCAAAATCCAACTATCAAAACATACAATACACATAGAACATAAGATTTGTTAAAAATATGATATTTGTCGGAGATGTTGAATGCAAAATTAAATGGCACTTTGCACTCACATGTGAAGGGAGGCGATGTATGCCAATCGATTATATAGTTAGTCCTAAGTAGAAATCTAGTAATCAAACACTCACAAGGTCATTGCGACAACACGCCATGGGCTCGACAAATGCATTGTTATTCGGGTAAAATAAATATATTAATCCGAAATGTGCCTTGGGGTCTTCAAGTGAGGTCTTCTTTGATTCAAATAAATATTACACCCCAAAATCAACATTTTGTTTTTGCACCCAAAGGCTCAAGACCTCGGTTTCTCCGCCATGGGCTCGAATACCAGAGGCCGGACATTTTATTTGGTCAAGTATCATCTAATAACTAACGCAGGTGCTAATAGCGGAGTAACTGAGGACCTGATCACCTCTCCTACACTTCATCTATAAAACAACCTTCTTCTCCATCCAAGACACGAACGGTACACATTTTACACAACAAAATATTTCACCTGATACTCCTATTCTTCTGTCATTATACACCGGTTAGAAAGGCTTTCAGCCAGTTATTTGCTTTTAAGCACCATCGATCCCCGGGAAATAAATCCTTTTCATATTACCGTAGTACCTTCGCTGGTGGCGAAACTTGCTTTTGCTGACAAGGCCGCATGCCTTTCAGCGCTGACGCTTGCCTATTCAATTTCTCGCTCAAAAGTCATATACTGCTTTTAATATCTCGTCCCTACGCTTAAAACAAATTCCATACGTAATATAAACAAGAATCCTCAGATGGCTTCGAGCGGTATTGAACCTTCAAGCAGTTGATAACTCAACAATTGACGCGATCAACCGTTGAAATCAATGAGAATTATTCACAAGGTGCCCGCTGCGATAATTTGTGGAATCAATTCATTTACCAGCTTGGGTTAAATGTGATTATCGAACTTAGTGTTCAACTTAGTAATTGCTATTACTAGCTGCTGGTTCTCATGATAATTTGTTGCTATGAAAGTATTGCTAGATCTTACTATTATTAATCGTTATAATAATAGTAATTGGTCAATTATTATTATTATACAACTTACTATTATTCAACTCAAGGTCACAATACACATACAAATGGACAAGCTGAAGTTGTACTTCATGTATGAAATTGTTAGAGAACTGTATAATCAGAAATGTATTTCTAATTGCTGTGGTTCTACATTTTATGTAGAATATCGATTGAATAATAGAATCAATTAAATAGTTATTTAATTGGTTCGAGTAATTTTAGTATTTATCAATAACTTGAAAGAGATTATTGATATCGACTCATTACTATTTAATTAAACTAATTAAATAGTTCAACTATTAGCAACTCATTTAAGGTCTTAACGAACTACTGTGAGTTAACGAGTCAAGCTAATACTTAACGGGTTTCATCGGTTTGTTTTAATCCTGCCCTATATAAGCAAACTTTGGTTTCACATATGTTTTGTAAATTCATATCAAAACCCCAAAGTAGCTCCCTCCCTCAAGATAAAAAAATTCTCCAAGAATTTTTTCGTTTCGTTTGGCTCATCCGTTATCACAAGATAAACGGCTTCTGATCCCAAAGGGACCAACTAGATATCAATAATGATCGGAGACAGAACAATAGAGTCGATGGAAGTCAAATTCACGCTATGACTCAAGCTGCTATAATTCAATTAATTCATCTGCCGCAATGTAGTGATTTGCTTATTCATATATCAGAATATATTTTTGTTTAATGGTTCAGTATGCACTTTAAGATCCTGAATTATGGATTTGTATTTATACTCATATATCCATATCACAGCCAAATTAAAGCTGCTTACATTATTTATTTTACGCTGTTGCTTTTTATCAATTTTTTATTCGACACTTTGTTCATATTTAATTGATAAATATATGATGAGAATAAATAACCATATTCTTAATTATTGATTTACACATGTTACAAGTTTATGATGATGTATTAATACATTTTGTTAACATAGATTTGTTTCATAAATTAAAAGGATGATTTAATTGGTTTTGTTTCAAAACATTGAAAAAGTGTTTGAGTGTATGTAAAATTTTTGTAAAATTAAAACTAATTTTTTCTCGAACCCAGATAGACGTAGAAGATTCCATTAAATTTCAATTTTTTGATTTTCTAAGTACCTCACAAAACAATTTTGATATTTCCGATTTAATTAATAATTAAATACAGAAATTTATTTAATGAAACGACTCAAAGGGATTGCTCAAGAAGCTTATGACGTTAACATGTTCGAATTTCATAAATTCAAAAATTTTAAAGCCTCCAAACAATTTTATAAATGAATTAAATTAAATCTGAAACCGAAATAAATATGGTATTATTAATATAAATCGGGCCGACCGATTTCCGGCGACTTACTGGAGCGCCCAAAGGTCGGATCGGGCGATTTTGGTACCAAAATGACGGCCGGACACCTACACGGCGCGCCGCACGCAGTCGACGGTCGATCACGCAGTCGGTCAGCCGTCTCAACCCATTATTACGACGCTACATTTAATTTTGAAAACCCTAATTCGAATTTATTCCTTATTTTGGTTTCTAAATTATTGACTAGTTATATTTCGTTTTATTGATTATTTGTCATTTTAATCACCTAATTAATTGTAATTAATTATGTGACGATAATTAATTACCTCTTATATTATATCTTTTTAAATTAATTTAAAAGTTATATAACAATTACGGTAAATAATTTCACTACTTAATGTATTTTAGAATATATTTATATAAATATTTTCTATAATATTGTATATGGTTAATAATTATTGGTAATAATTATTACACTGACACGTAGCGATAATTGAGTTTATATTAATTAATTAATATGCGAATTACATGGATTAATTAATTTGATAATTACAAACATGCTTTTCCAATGTCATTTAAAATATTTATTATTCATTTATATAATTTAATAAAGGCTCATATTTTGTAATGGGTGATCGAAACGGAGGTATATGTATATTGACCATTTATTTATTTTTCTGTCATAACCGAATGCCACAGAAATGACCTTCCTCGAGTCAATATATTTTCTTGTATTTATTTAGATGTTATTGCTTTTACCCACAAGCTTGCAAGTCGCCTAAGATGGGTTAGTATATAAATGTCAGAATAAAGGAAGATATAAGATCATTTCACAAACAAGGTATCATGACTTGATTTCTGAACTGTAAGAAAATATACAAGTACTGTGACTTATGTTAGTATTTGATAAATACTTGTAATAGTTCTAGGCCATATCAGATATCTCTTGAATGTGCATTACTTGTTTTATTTTTCATGTTGCATGTATCACATTATGTGCTAGTACGTATTTGTGCAATGAAACAGCACACACCCCACCAATTAAAATTTAAGCAAAGTATCAAGCTAATTTGTAAAGTTGTGTAATCAACAACACCGGGCACACCGTGACGCGGTGTTGGCAATGTTGCATTTGATATGGCCAATGGATCATGTCAAGTGATTTCCACCAACGCTGCTGGCTTTCGACGATCAATCCAACACTCGTTTAACGGTGATGTTTAACCGGTTTTCGAGATACAATGTTTGGGTAAAGATCTTGTAAGAGATGCTATGACACAAGAGTTATGTAGTTTTAAATAATTGGTTAACAACCTACTATTATAATCGATTCAAATGGAAAGTAAAGAGTTCGCTGTTGATTTATGTAATAGGTCTCATACTTAATATTTCAAGGTGAGATTTGAAGTATTAGTATTTACTTTACAATTTATTTGTAAGTGTTTTTATATGATAGTTTAATGAAGTTTGTTATTTTTATTTACTTATTCTTGTAGAATTAATATGGCCACTATTGCTACTTCCTAAGAACTCGCCGTCAAAGACTTGAAAATGGTGTTCAATAACTGACTCACCTAGTTATCTTGAAACTTGAGAATCATTCTGCCAAAGCAGAGACCGAATATACGTCAATAATAAGGTTCCCGAAATCTAATGATAGTGCCTCCCATCGGGAAAAAAGGATCCTACAAAAAGCACAAGTCCGACGCTGATGTCCAATGTCTCATGCCATAATACAACCTTCGCTCCAAATTCAATACGTAGTGCGTACAGCATATGACATATACCGGCAACTTTGAGTAATTATTCCGGAAGGAAAGTTTGTGAATAAGAGATATGCCATCACCGTGTTTCCTCGTGGACAAAGAAGTCGGGAACGACAAGCCGCAAGCCCTCACATCATTAAAATGATTGCTCGTCGACGACTCAACGCTCGGCACCAAAGTGTTCCAAAGAACCGGCCGCGATTCATCTCCAAGTCTCTTCCGCACAAATTCCTCTCAGCTTGTCATGAACTTCAATATGCATAAGTTTGAGCTATCTCTAAACGAACTGTATAAGACATGACCGCCGAACGCCGGTATCTAACCCGGTATACTAAAATCATTCCTTCGCTTTTGATGGTCCAAAACAAGAAGAAATTCAAGAAGAAGAAGTTTAATGCAAGGCCAAGGGTTCCGAGTAATCCCAAGGTCACTGGAAAGCGGAGGAGCTGTAGCGATGCACGTTGTCATTATCATAAAACCTGGTCACCGGAAGTCGACTTGGGCAGAAGTTCATGTATTTGTGAAGAACGGCCCCACGACCGCCTGCTGTGTATGTTATTAGTTTGTACAACTTAATTCTACTTCGTGGGTGCTGTATTAATCAAGCTATGTTCTACATTGTCGAATACGCAGTAGAACTCAAGTCAAGTAGAGACTCAAAGCAGGGAAATGGATCCGCGCATGAATGCAAAGCGCCGGGCGTCGCAATTGCAGCAGGGATCCATTAGTTAAATTTGCCCACGGGCCTTGTTTTGAACTTCTATTCCTGGGCTTATATTATGTACTCGCAATTTGGCAAGGAATATTATTTCTATTCCTGCTTGAATAATGATGGTTTTTCACTCAATAGATCCCGATGACTTGGGGATCACCAGAACGGGGTAGTATTTGGTACCGCCTTCAAAAATGTTCCCATACGCTTTAGACATGATTAATGAGTCATATAACATAAACTTAAACGAATGCTTCAACGACTTAAACGAAACATACCTATGGCATCGCAGCTCAGCCTGCCATTAACGAGAACCAATCAAGAAACTCCTTCCACCCCAGCTGAATACTCAAGGTTTCGATTATGAATCACACAGTCTTGGCCTTTCCGGGCAATGACCAAAATGCCTTTCATCAAGTTAAATGAGTGGCGTTGATTATCGGGGATCATACACATCACGTACGCTGGGCCAATGAACACATCCGCAAGAGAGGTTTATAACTACTATTACATTTATCGATGACTACAAGAGATACTGCTCTTGTGTATCCGATGAGACATAAACATCGAGTCCTTTGAGAAATTCAAGGAGTTCCAAATGAAAGATAAAACCAATCAACAAGACACAAATATTATCCTGTCTGTATATGATAATATTCGAGTCAGCGTAGTTCAAATATCTATCTTCGAGAGCGTGGTATTGTTTCACAACTCACTCCAAAGAGAATTCCACAAAGAGAATGGCGTGTCCGAAAAGGAGAAATTGAACCTTCGACATGGTTCGATCTATGACGAGCCTATCCTCGATCTACCGCTAATTTATGGGGATATGCACTTTGCCGGCACTTACCTTAAATGTATGTCCAACTGTCAATAGATAAAACCCCCATGAATCAGGTGTGGTTTGGGAAGACATTCCAAGGTTTTGAAGATTTAGTCAGAAGCTTATGTTAAGAGATTAACAAAGATAAACTTCAGCTACCAAATATGATAAACGCTATTTCATATGGGATATCCAAGTGGAAACAATACATTGCTTCTACCCAAGTTATGAGAATAAAATCTTCATTGTTGTAATGCGAGTATTCCTTAAAAGGAATATTTGTCCGTATGACTATAACGTGTTCATCTTGACGTTCGTCGACAGTAGAAATGTCGATTTATCTAATTTGCATGATCCGATAATGTCACGAGAATTAGAACCTTCTTTCATACATCTGGGCTTTTTGATCCACATGTAACCGTGAAGAACCAACCCTTAGAGATCCAACAGGACGCTTAACAACCGTAGAGCGCCGGTATGCGAAATTTCATCATTGAAAGCCGATGAGCCCATCACTCTTACAGTTAAGCAACGAATAGCAAGGATGCCGACAAACGGCAAATAGCCACGCACCGAGATGGATTCTATGTACCAAAACGAGGTTTGGTCCTTGCTGCTGATTTACCAATGGGCTCGCTCTATCGAACGAAAATGGGTATTTAAGCAATAAACATGATAAAGACTAAACTATGCTTTTCAAAGTTAGACTTCAGAAATAAAGGTTTCAAACAAGTTCAATGGAGCCGACGACGAAACTTACTCGCCGCTGGCTATGTTTAAATCCATCCGATATCATGACTACGTAAATATGGCAAATGATGTAAAGATTGCTTTCCTGGAATGGAAATTTGTGAGGAAGATAAGTGCATACGGTACACCTCCAGTTTTTACATGTCCTAAAGGACCTATGCATGTAGTTTGCAAAAGTCCATTTACGGTCTTAAGCAGCATCCCGTTATTAGATTCACGCGCTTTGATTAATCAATCAAAGAGTTTGGTTTCATCAAGAATCCAAGAAGAATCTCTTGCGTATACAAGAAGCGTAAAGCTGAGTTACGTGATTTATGGGGGCCCCAGATGTCACGATATACTTTATCATTGGAAACAAAGAGAGTTACTAAACTCGGCCAAGGATCGTCATAAAATGTTTCAACGATGACTTAAAGTAAGACAATATATACTTGAATAAAGATTCACCGAGATCGAGCCGATAGTCGATTGACTTTGTCGATACTTACGCGAAGGCGTACCGCAAAGGTTCAACATGAGTAATTCCAAGAAGCGGTAATCTCCACGAGACACGTGAGTTCAACTCAGCAAGAGTACGCTGTCCCACTACCAGCGCCGGTATTTAACGTAACGGGCGACATACCTACGCTCGCTATGGATCGACCACATGATGCCATGTCAGCGCACTCAGACCCGACGTGTCTTCATTAATTGGTAACCAGATACCAAGCTTAATCCGTGTGAAAGCCACCGATTGCGTAGCGCATCTTGAAGTATCCGGTAAGAACTAAATATTTTGTATACAGATGGAGAAGCAGAATGAGTGGTACACCGACGCCTGGCCAACTAACAGATGACTATCGCCTTTAGTCTGCATGCTGTGGGCTTTATCTCACATGAGCAAGATTCGAGGAGTTCTAAACAGAGAATCATGTCATCTCTACCATTGCATCCGAGTATCGCAAAATATTCCGAAGCCGCTAAAGCAAGACATTGCTGATGTTAGTTCACCGAGTCATGCTGTACCTAAGATTGGTGGACCAATGAGTTGTTTCAGAATAATACTGGGCAATAGCTCAACCTCGTGGCATCACAAATCCAAGCACGTATCAGAAGTATCACCCGATTGTAGATACGCTGATGTAGAAAGGATGTCAAAGTATGTAAGTAGAAACAAGAGGCTGACTCTAGTTGACCTTTACTAAACCACTAAGCCAGTAAAAAGATGATTTATGATGCACACAGGTCTTAGACAAATGTCGCAGCAAGAAGGTTGGGAGTCAAGATGATCTATCAGGTTACGTTAACAAATATTTGAATATTATTGCTTCTTATATTTTAAATATATTTGTTTGCTATGTCTATATGTTTAAATTTTGCTATTATAATATACACGTAGCCAGATCCTCTACGAGCTGAGTGTTAAACCTTGTGTTGGGCTTCCATGCTTTCTGCAGAGGTGTAATACGGTAACTGGCACATAATTCCTTCAAGCCTAAAACACAGATATCCAAAGGCCTTACGATGTCGAGGTTAGGGGCGGATAAGATCATAATGACTAACATGGTGTTTTTGATTGAATGATCAAGACCGATCACGTTAGCCCGCAGGACTGGGATCACATCAGTAATGGCTCAAAGGACGGAGTCTGTGCATGAATTTAAACTAATCTAGAAGATATTATTCAGGTCCTATGACACTGCTTAGAATTTTAGGTTCATTAATTCTAGACCTACGACATGACTATCTGCGGTTATAAGCTCCGCATTTCTGACTACGTACTCAAACGTCACTTTAAGCCGGGATTATAACCCAAGATATCAGTCACACAAAATGAGCGTATTGATAGATGTCGAGTATCGGGAGGATTTGTCCGCCCTGATATACAAGGAAGATTCAGACTACACACGCTTGGTAATCGATTGTTTACGGACGCCATAAATGCTTATTCGCTCATACTTATAAAGAAAGTCAGCGTTTTACGACACTTCTACGGTTAGCCTACGATCAGATCGATGATAAGCGAATTGTATGGTAATCGCCCAAGGGCAAAGGAGCGTCAGAAATCAATGAGAATTGATTCCCTTTTATTATGCCCGCTATGGCCACCGTATCAATTCATTTACCGTAGTCGTTAAACGCGACATCGAACTTGTTCACCTTAGTAATTGTATATTTCAGTTTGGGTTCTCATGATAATTTAAGGGGTTATCAATAACTTGAAAGATTATTGATATCACTCATTACTATTTAATTGCTTCAATTAAATACTCAACTTCATTAGCAACTCATTAGCTGCCTTAACGAATCCACAGAGTTAATGTGCTCAAGCTAATACTTAACGGGTCAGTTATCGGTTTGTTTTACCTAGCCCTATATAAGCAAACTTTAGGTTTTCATGACATAAGTTTTGTAAATCTTTTTTCATCAAAAACACTAAAGTAGCCCCCCTCGTCGAATTCTCCAAGAATTTTTCTTGGGTTTTTGGTTTGTTCATCCTCGCTTTACTAGCATAAATCGTTCTGATTCAACCTCTCCCGTGTGTGGGACCAACTAGAGATATCATACCCATTAATATCGTATCAAGGAGCCGAGGAAGTCAAATTCACGCTGCGGAATTTGAAGCCACAGGAATTTTATGGAATTTATCTACCGCAAATGTAAGTATTTGCTTATTCATATATCGTAAATATATGTTTTGTTTAATAATGGTATGCACTTTAAGATCTCTCTCGGAATTATGGATTTGTATTTATACTCATATTCATAGTATTTCCATCACAAACGCTGCCGCTAACGCTTTGTTGACTCATATTTCTATAATAACTAATGCTGACAAAGTCACAGAGGGCTCATTTTCCCTCCTGCTCTTAAGCCGGGTCCACCTCGCCACCAATTTTAATGTTCGAAGGATGTGTCAATCATTTCAGCAAACCGTAAACTTTCTCTCTCCGAAAGAATTTTAAGCGCTGAGGAAACAAATGATGTTCTACAACTATGAGTCTCACAAAATTCCTGAACTATGAGACTGTTCTCGCTAAGTGAATCAAACTTCAAGTTGGTCGGCCGCGTCGAGGCTGGAAGCATAAGCATTACCTATGTAGGAATTATATCCCCACTGTGGACTATCGATGCCTCTATTTCCTAAGTATCGAACTCACCCAAATGCCAAATCATTGGGACGCTTCAGAAAGTACAAATACAACTCAAGATGAGAGTCAAGAAGTTTATCGCCGGGAAATTTCTTGATTATAAGATGATCCGATGGGAAATCTATATAGACAACAAGTTCAAGAATTAGAGGCGATTCGATTTCAAAGTGTAGGACGGTCATAGTTTAAAGCCTGGGAGTTGGTCGCTTATAATCGAGAAACTACCCCCCGGTCAGAAAGATTTCAAGAATTACCTCAAACATAAACGGTAAAGGAGAGATGATCATGAAGATAGAAGCCATTACCGCATCAAGAAAGACAACAGAGGAAACATCGCTGTGAGGCAAGCTGTCCTAAGCTCAAGGATGGCAGAACGTTGCGGAGTTCGGCTTAAAGTTCTGTGGTCAAGCCAAAGTGGAAGTTAAGAAAGAATATGTACCCATGTTGTGGAACAACCTTCAAGAAAAAGTTCAGGGAAATGCTTCCATCAGAAGAAGAAAGGACATGTCCAACGAGCGCCGGTTCCCAGAAAGAAAAATGCATAATGAGGCTAATATGACGAACCGAACTAAAGGGTTCTGACACGAACTTGCCGGCCATGGCTTCAAGTAACTGCAGGGTCGAACCCGAGAGCGCGGGTTGATACCGTGCGCGCGCATATTTGCTCAAATTTAAAGAGTTCTTCACCATCCCAAGCCTCAGGATAAATGGTGAAAAGTTTGTATATTTTGACAACTCTCTAAACTTCTAACATCGAGGCGAAAAAGATCTATTTATACGAAACACATCGAAAGAAGTGATCGTACTAATCACGCTCTCTCAGATGCTCCGATGTTAGGAAGAATCTCATTTCGTTCATTGCTTAGATGTAAACGGCTGTGGTTGCTATAGAAGTTCTATATAAGATTATTTTGTCTGAAAGGAGAACGCTTGCTCCGAAAGGATACGTACTGATGGTCTCATGAAATGAATGTAACGGTAACCGCCAATAAGGATAATATCAATAAAACGGCTACTACTTCCGCTATTTGATCGAAGTCTTATAATTTATGGCATACTGGGACAAGAGATACGTCAATTTTAATTCCTTGAAAAACTCGCAAGAATGATCAGATACCAAAAATTGAATTTGACCAAAGTATAAAGGTGAATTTAGTGAGGCTACAAACGAGATTGCCTTTTAAGGAAATTATAAGAGATTCAAAACTCTTGAACTGATTCATAGCGACGTGATGCTGACATGAAGTTCAACACCGCCAAGAGGAGGCAACCGTTATTTTATAATATCTATCACGAGCAAGACAAAGTTCTCGCTTATGTTTACTTAAAAGTAAAGACGAGCGGTACAAAAATTTTATTAGCCAAAGACGAAGCCGAGAATCTACCATAAGAAAAATCAAGCGGTCGTGAGCGATGGTGGCGTAATATGTCAATACTTGGCCTGCCTGGTTTCACACGGCATAAGACATGAAGAACACCAATTACACACCTCACAATCAAACGGATCAATAGAAAAAATAGAACTCCGAAAGAGATGATGAATTCTCTTGATAAGTTCAGATGTCCACCACGTACGCGGGAAGTTTATTTTAACAAAGAAACTACCTTTCTCAATAAGGTTTATCGTAAAATGAGGATAAGACACCTTATGAGTCAGGAAAGGTAGAAACCGCCAAATTTTGCGCTTCAGTTTCTGAAGCGTTTCAATACTCTTGCCAAAGAATGGTTCCATTTCCTAAAACAAGCGAGTATGTGACCCAAGACAAGAGACTCGATTTTTTATCAGTACGCATAATAGAATGTTTATGTGTTTCTGTACAAATCGGATAATCTTAGTAGTTCACAAAAAAACACTATAATAGAGTCTAAATGCAACACATTCTTTGAGAATGTTTTTCCTCTTAAAATCTAAAAGCAGTAGACAAGTTTTTCTATGGGTCGCTCCCAAGTCTACTACAGTTAAGGACCTTTACGACGCAAACATTGAACAAACCGTGACACTATAAATGAAGATAGCGCGAGGAAGTCGAGGTTGAACCTCACGTAAGAAAGAGAGCCCGAATTGAGAAATCATTCGTCCGTATTTTATTACATGCTTCGTGGCAGAGTTTCAGATCCACTTACTAAGCCGTAACGCCCATCAAGTAATTTCTACGGAAAGAAGCAATTCGTAGCTTAAATTGAATCGATTTTCAAATCATACTGAATTGCAGATCTTCCTCCGTGATGCAGCCTGGCTCCGACCTCAAAATGATTTCTTTGGAGAAGATGAAACCCATTATGGAACAGCTTTGATAAAGATAAAGGAAGATTATTGGCTCAGGGAAATGCATAAAAGTAGGGACTGATTACTTTTGATACTTATTCACCAAGAGCTGTGATTACATCCATACGCTGATTTTAGCTTTATCGTTGGCTCATAATGTGAATCTTGAAGTACACCAAATGGATGTAAAAATAACATTTCTAAATGGAGATTTAGATGAAAAGATATACAATAAACAACCCTCATGGTTTGTCATAGTGAGCGAAGATAAAGCTCAGAGACTTGTAAAATCCTTCATTGATTAAACAGCGCCAAAGCAATGGCATGATAAGTTTGACAAGACTTTGTTATCAAATGGTTTCCAAGATAGAGCTGGACAAATATGTTCACGCCAAGACCACAAGAGATGTATATATAATTATGGTCTCTACTGATTTACATGCTCATTGGTTGAAGTAATCTAACATGATTAAGTCAACAAAAAGATATGTTGAATTCTAAATTTGACATGCTGACTTGGGAATGTCATTTAATTTTGGGAGTTAAGGTATCATGAACTCAAATGGATTGGATTGAGTCAAACACACCATGTCGACATTAATAATATTATAAGTTCGTCACCATTGTCCAGAATGTCAAAACCCTATTGACATAAGTCATCACTTTGACGCGAACAAAGGCCAAAGCGTGATCCCAACTCGAGTATTCTCAATAACAGAAGCCTCATGTATCTAACGCATACGCATCGGTCTGTATTTCACAATCGTAGCAAGCTAAGTAGGTTTACTAGTAATCCTCCGGATATGATCATCGGTACAATGTGAGCTTAGCCGCTTTAAATATCTCGAGATACTGTGATTATGGCTACATTATACAGCACGCATCCTCATTGCTTCAAGGATACAAATGACGCCAATCGATATCCTATACGGCGATTCCAACCAATGCTGGTATGTGTTTACCTCGGCAGCGTTAGCTCGTGTCTCTGAAGTCCTCTCAAAACAAAGCATAATTGCTGTCCACTACGGAATCGAATTCATAAAGATTGGGAGCAAGAGCTGGTATAGGTCAATATTACGCCTATTTGTGAGGACACTGAAATACACTGTGCTCTATTATACATGATAAATAATCAACAATTGGAAGTGGCATTGAAGCCAAATGTATAACGGTAAGTCTCGGCTAATATCTCTGAGACATAATACTCATTAGACAATTAATCTCAATCCATCGCATCGGGATTACATCAAATCAAAAGATAACATAAATGGATCCACTACAACCAAAGGGTTAAATAGAGAACTAGTTGAGAAATCATCAAAAGGACGACTTAAGCCCATGTAGTATGATTACGAAAACCCATCCTAATGATCGAGATCCCAAGATCTAAAGTTCAATAGACAACCTAATTGTAATCATAATTGACATCAACGCCAGTCTCGACCTCACCCATTCCTAGGACGAGAACAGATAATTGTGATACAAGGAGCTAATTTCCAATGATTCTTAAGATCGACGGATCGCGCGAAAGAGTATCGCAGGTTACTTCTATAACTTGGAGAAGTCATCATGCTGTAGCTTTTTGTGGGCCGCCTAGTAGGAAAATGGGGCGATTATTCGAAACAACTCATTTAACTGCTCACATTAAATGGACACACCTACGAACTTCAAGAGTATCGGGTCAATACCCGCCAGAAGTATGTCATTGTCTACCAAGAAAAGAATGGTTCAAGGATCATCGGGTTTACCAGCTTTGGTTCATACGGTACACATGCAAATACGGAAGCGTCTGTGGTCTCCGCCTACCTATCCTATGCAGTGTTGTCGCCAGAATTTATCACCAAAATTGAAGTCAAACTGGCTAATTTTTATTCATGGGGATTGTTGGATATGTCAACGAAATTAAATGCATCTTCAGCCCACATAGAAAGAGCGCGTATGTTTGACCGACATTTATATAAGCACCCTTAGAAAATGAGTAATCAAACACTATACAAGGTTGCTCAGATAAATAATGTTGCTCGTGATAAATACGTATTCGTAAAATAAATATATATTAATCCATAGCCGCCTCGGGGCCTGGGTCTCTGGAGTCTTTCTGATTCAAATAAAATATTACACCCAAAATCCAACATTTTGTTTTTGCACCCCAAAGATTCGAAACCTCGACATTCTCTCCGCTTCATAAGCTAAATAGTTAGAGGTTGGCATTTATTTGTCAAGTATCTCTCATTAACCACCGGCAGAGTTAATAAGTGGGAGTAACGGAGGACTGATCACTCCTACACTATCTATAAAGCCAACCTTCTTCCCTCCATCCGCATAATGAAACGAATATACATTTTACACAACAATAAAATATTTCATCGTGATAGTTCTTATTCTTCTGTTTCGCTTATACACTACTTAGGAGTGCTTCTAAAGCAAGCATTATTTACACCATCAGATCCCGGGAAACAAATCCTTCATATTACCGTAGCACCTTCTTCTGTGTAGAGAAATTGCTTTTAAGGAGATTGCTCAAGACAAGTCTTCGCCAAAGCGGATGTTTTGTCTATTCAATTCTTGCTCAAAAGTTCTCTCATAGTTCTGCTTTTAATATCTCATTCCTTGCCAATACAATTCAAAATATTTTGTTTAAATTAACAAATTCAACCTTCATTAAACACCCTCAAATCTCCTAACAAACACACATATCATAACTGTTAAAATATCAAAATCTTCTTTGTCAATTTATTATCAGATATGAGAAATTAAAATCTTCTTTTGTCTTGCAAATATTAGCTTTAAGATTTAGGAATTTGACAATAATTTAGTGTTGTAGTTAAAGTCTTTAGGTTTTTTTACTTAAGAATATGAAAATTTTGTATAGAAATTGGTGCGTAGGAGAAGATTTTTAGAGATAAGTTGTAATGGTGAAACGTATGGGTCAGTTGTATTTAAATGGGTGGATTTTGGAAGATATGGGACAAGAAGGATAGTTCAGTCATTTTACATGATGAAGTGTGGTATTTTATTAATAAAAAAATAATGTGTGTGTGGATAAATATCATAGGTTGATCATGTATGGCTTTATCAAATTTCGCGGTATACGTAAGATCACATGATTTACTAAAAGAAAAATGGTTGAGACTCGTTGGTTGCTTTTCATTCCATCGTTGCTTACGCACCATGTATTATTCGATGGATCTCAATTCTTACGCATTTAAAAAGTTTATACATGTAATCAGATGAATATTATAATAGTTTCCGCCTTCCTAAGATTATCATAGTCTATTTCAACCTCTTTAGGATTTATACTCTATAAAAAATTATTATGTGCCTATTACTAATAGTAATAAAAAAATGGAGAAATACCCAATTTAATGATTTTCTCTTTTTTTTTGATAGATGAAAATAGAGATAGTCATTACAGTTAATATTGTTTCAAAGGAAAACAGCTAACAAAGCCGGTACGTGAGCAAACAAATGCTTACTAGATCGAAATGCTTATTGTTTGCTTTAGGATTACTCAAGGTTTGTTCAAAGTTCTACACTAAATTCTCCATTAAAGTCAGCAGATTTTAGCAAACTGGACCGGCATTGGAAACCGTATGTATCCACAATTTCGTGAGTTTTATCCTTCAAAATTGAGTTCCAATTCAGAGTTTATTTATCCCATCAATTCTCTATCCCAAACCCGCAGAAAAGACATCCGTGGACAAGTATAGGTAAATGATACTTATTATTTTCGCATAAAGGATAACGACATAAAGAGCTTCAAAATACTTCATGGCTGAAGTTTTTCTGCTTCAAAGAACAAGTTCGTTTCTAATATAGTCACAATTTCATAGATTGGTGAGTCTCCTTTAATGATTTGTTTGCATCCATTTCTTTGTATTTGTATTATCCATCTTGATGAGTTTCTTTCAACGATTCCTAAGTGATTATTGAGTTTTGTTTTTGACATTGACCTTTGTAGGTGTTACCATAAAGGAAAATATTGGTTGGTTGTATCGTATTTCGCTGAGGTTGTCGCTATTCGAAAGTTATCGGGCTCTTGATTGTTTGTTTGATGTGGTTGTTTTATTACAATTAGCTTTACTCACTTATTTGTCAAGTCAGAATTTCCGCTTTTTTGTGGATCGATTTAGGAGCCCATCAAGATCTTTTCATTCCTTAAAGCCATTACGCCAAAGGACACTTCCAAACAAGAAAATTCAAACTTATAAGGGTTTCTAAGAGTTTGGGAAGGCAAGATGAAACTTTAACAGAATATGTATGGTGTAAAGTGAAGAAAAGTTACCTTCTATCCAAAGTTGATTAGTAAATCATGTTTTATGAGTATGATTTGAAGTTTCCGAAATATTTTGGTAAATCGGGGAAGTGTCATGATAATAACCTTTTGCTTCTGTGAAATATTCAGTGGTATAGAGTCTATTAAGCGATAGTTTCCAAATGAAAATTTTAATTTTTTCCGGGAAGAAATTTTTCCAAATGAGATTCCCAAGTTTTTGAATTAGTAAGAGAGAAGTCTCTAGGTATTTAATATTATTGGAATGCCTATTACTGATATGTTTATAAAGGATTTTAGATCGAAAGAGTTGGCGAGGCCATATTTTGATTGTCTTTAGTCGGTTGAAGCGTTTGATTTGAGAATTTGGTTAATAACATAATTAGGGAAAATACTAGAAATAAGTGGGCAATTCCAATATTTATTATTAATAATAAGTTGTGAGAGTTTTGGGTGGGAAAGGTGATTTTTACAGCATTAGGGATTGTAAAAATTAGTTAAATTATAATGATCACACATATGGTCGGACTATTAAGTTAATGTCTTCCCCATTACCCACTTTCCAAATAAGTGTTTTGTCAATTTCTCTTATACTATCCTTCAATCCTCTCCAAACATAGGAGGTATTAGAAGTATTGTTTTTAGTCGACCTAGGGGTTAATTAGTAAGTATTTATTTTGAGGAAACAGTAAGAGTGGGATCAGCGATTGTGAATAATACGCTAACCATTTCCTAGCCAGTGTGCTTGGTTGAAGTGGTTTAAGTGTTTAAGACCAAGTCCTCCTTTTTTATTTTCAAGTTGAAGGAATTCTCAATTAATCCAGTGAATTTTCTTAACATTATTATTACTACCCCATAAAAAGTTAGCTAAAATTATATCGATTTCTTTAAGTGTCCCAAGAGGAATCTTATAGATTCCCATGGGATAGACAAGTAAAGAGTGAAGTACAGATTTGATAAGGGTAATTTTACCTGCAAAATTCAAAAACTTAGACTTCCAAGACAAAATTCTAAGTTTAATTTTATCAATGAGATCCAAGAAAACTTTCTTTCATTAAAACCACATCCAAGTCAATACTGTGTATTTACCGGCGGTCTCGAAGGGGAAATGTTGAGAGTATTAACCGCCTCGCTTTGAATGTTGGGAGTGCTCGGGCTGAATGTAATAATGGACTTATTTAAGTTAATGGTTTGACCCGAATTAGAGCAGAACGGTTAAGATATCAGGAAAGTGTTAATGCTTTTTTGTCAAGTTCAAAGAAGTAACCTGGCTATCCGTGGAAGAGGAGGCGGTGATTTCAGTTCGCTTCTGTTAAATCGAGATACCACTGAGTTTTTTATTAACATGGGAATCAATAATGGATGCTGAGAGTGCTTTTGAGCATAAGACGAAAAGAATAGAAGAAAGGGATCACCTCGGTCTAAGACCACAGCGGTTAAAGAGTTCAAGTAGTTTGCTTCAATTAACAAGGACCGAATATCGACCGTGAAGTACCATTAATCAGTGAATCCATTTGAAAAAATTTAAAACTTTTGAGAGAGCGAGAATAAAATCCTATCCGAAGTTCATCGAATGCTTTACTCATATCAATTTTAATTGTGGCAAGTCCGCTTAGATCTTTGGGATGTTCTAATTGAGTGGGTAATTTTGTGCCATAATGATATTATGTCCATTTCTGCAATTAATTAATAAAACAATTTTGTAAAGGGTACAATATCATTTAAAAGATGTTTAGTCGATTTACCATAGGCTCTGGAAGCAATTTTATGATGCCGCAGTCATTGGTCTAAAATCATATTTTTAGGGGCAATGAATTTTAGGAATAAGAGTAATGAAGGTGTTATTGAATTGTTTTAGAAGTTTCCCATTGTTAAGGAATTCAAGTATGGCATTAGTTAAATTGGCCCCACCCGCTCCTAACTATTCGAAGACCAAGTAAACCCATCCTAATTGTGGGATTTGTTGCTAGCCACTAAACAGCATACTGCTTCTACTCCAGAGGCGTGAATGAAGTGATAAATGAGAAATATGATCGTTGTTAAGGATTAGTGATGAAGTTAATAGATTCAAATTCATGAAGAGGTGTAAAACTGGGTTGAAAAGCGTCATAGAAATAATTTCACAACGGTTATTTAACGTTAGTATCATTGTGTAATAAGGTTATTATTATTATCTATAAGTTCGAATGTTAATTTCAAATTTCTATGTTTAACATGGGAATGGAAGAATTTAGTGTTTTGTCTCCATTATTAATAGCCAAGAGTCAGAACATCGAACCAATAGTCTTCTTCCGCGAAGAGGATAAGCGTCTAGCCTGCTTTCCTTAGACCTGTCAAGTTCTAAATTATTGGGCTTATCCAAGTTTATTTCATGTGCCTCCCAAGTTAGTTGATGTGTTGGAAAATATTGCCCATCCTATCTTTATTCATTTTTTTATTATACTTCAGTATTGTTCATATTTGGCATGGTAGTTGTGAGTTATTATTAAATACTTTATTTTTAGAAGCCCAACTAGATTTAATGGGATGTTAAGCAGGAAACTTTACATCTTAGAATTTTCAAGTTTAAAAGGTTTCATTTCACTCCAGAAGTTATAATTTTAGTGGTAATAACTAAAGGTTCATGGTCCGATTTTTGAATGGGCAATACATTATAAAGACGAAAGGAAAAGTTATTCCAATCAAAATTGCTCATGGCTCTATCAAGTTTTTCAAAAACCATTTTATTATTACGCTTACTGCATCAAGTAAATCATAACCAAGTGACAAAGATCTTCTAAACCAAAACAAATGAATAAAGTCAAGCGTAAAATTAGACGTCAGAATATTTTTAGTGTGGGTGGAGAATTTTTCATTATTAGTAAGAACTGGACAAAGCTTCCACAAATTAGTGTGTGATAGTTAAGAAACGGCAGTAAATTAGTAATTTGTCCCAAGTTTCCTTAAGTGAGTTTTTGATTGCTATACAAGTAACCAAGATATCAATTGCGATTAATCTCTCGTGTTTAATCTAAAAAGAAAAAGGTTTTATTTAGTGATAAGTATTAGGCTTAATCGCTAAGATAAACCCTACCCATAAACCACTACTTCTACCAACAGAATTAACATCAAAGGTAAAGTGAAAGTTAAGATTAGAGCAATATACATTGGTTGCATTTCCAGAGCAAAGAGTCTCACCAAAAACAAATATCCTATTATGTCAAGCAACGTTCTGGTTATTTTAATCCTGCAGAGATTATCCTAAACTCTTACAGCCCAAGAAAGGATTTTCAAAATATCATTTGGGGTTGTTTAGGAACAACCACCAAAATCCCTTTTAGTTTTTATTGTAGATTTGGATTTAAAGAAACACTATTAGCATGAACAATTTAGTAATGTATGACCTCGAAAGAGGCATTTGTACCGGGATTGATTGCTCCTCGTACGACTTCTCCTAGGTTTGAGCCGCTCCATCTCCTGACATTTCCCGCTCCCGCTTGCTATTTTCCTCAGTGTGGACTCACTCGTTTCCAAGAATAGTCATAGTCAAGTTTCCTTCATTCATTTCCAAGTTAAAAGTTACATCATATCCCGTTCTAATGCTCCGCATGTACCCGCTTGATCCAAAAGCATTTCAAATCTCATTTTTTTTGTTTGGGGATTTGTAGTCTCTAAAGTACCAACAGTTGATATTCTTTTCCTCTTTTCTCCGGGGCTTGAAAATGTATTTTTGTGTTTCTGTACTTTCGTCTCAAGTTATTAAGGTTTCAAACATTGCAACTCAACAATAACAAATTTCCACTCATTAAGCCCAAAGCTGAATCTCCCCGGTTATTATTTGCAATCGGCTATCTCAAAAATGAATATTATTCAAGATTTCCCTTGTGTATCCATCAAGCACCATCAAAATGTCCAACTGTTGACCATTCGCTCTCTGTGTATCCAAACAACCAAACAACCGCAATATTTTCGGTGCTCTCTTATGTTTTCCAAGGACCGAAAACAAGGAAATGTGTATTGTTTCTGTCTTCCATCTCTCTCAATGTTGTTCCAAAACCCATCACTTTCCTTTCCACCAGAGTAGTCCAATTAAGCATAGTATCAGCTACAATTCCATAGATAAACTATGGTCTCGTGATTTGTACTCACAAACCCCGCCGCAAAAAACCGGTGAACCAAAGTTGGAAGAAGCTGACAACCAGACAAGCTGGATCCGCAACTTCGGCGGCTTTCAGAGTCAGCTCGATCTCGCAGTTTCCAATATCATAGATTGAAGATTCTCCCCGGCCAAAAACTCGCAATATTCAAAAACTTCATCCCAATTCCTCCATCCATTTACCTCGTGAATTTTACGATTTTGGGAGAGAATTTACAATGGACCGGGCCTATAATATCTTTCTCGAGATAACATTTTCCTTGGAGAACTTGAGAATTTTCTGAGAGACCATTTTCTTCAAAAGAGATCTGCATGGCCAATCTTGTCTCTTTCAAATTGAAACAAGATTCTCTCTTCTGTCCAGAAGTCCCTTAAAGGTTGAGGTAGCTCAAAGTCTTCCACCTGTGGAATAATCTGTAGAGGTTGTGCATTTAATATTTCTTCTTCCCGATTCAAAGCGCGGGCCATCCCTTCGTACGTGTTCAATATTCCTTCTATTAGCTTCTTCATTATGTGTACTTGCACGTATGGATCTCCCTAAAATATATCCCGTAATATTTCATTTGCGCCTCTAACTAAAGGGTCGATTTTCCATATTCGATTTACTCCGTCCTTCACATCAAACCTATCATCGCCATTATCATCTTCACTAGTATTTCATCTCTCTTCTCAAGCGGTCGCCTCGCAGATCCGGACTAGGCTCTCTCTTTCCGGGATTTGGGCTGAGGTAAATAGAAATGCTCCCTGCACTTTAGTATTTGGAAAAGCCCTTATCATGTGATTGAATAAATATGCATCATAGTCAACCAAAAAAGGAAGGTTTTGTCCTAATGTTGTCTGCAAGTGTGGTCCAGTAGTTATTGAAAGTGCCTGGGCACTAAATCAGATAATATCAGGTGTCCCACTCTCCCAATAATGGTAACAGCCTCAAAATTATTTCACTTAAACGTAGATCCAAGGTAGAATATTCTCCAAAGTCCGTAGATAGTTTTCCGAGATAAGAGGCATCATTGCCACCCTAACTCGATTCTTGCAAATCGGAAAGGTTTCAGGTTCTGTCTCATGCTAATCACCGCAATAATTTCTCCCGCCGTTTCGCGAGATCGAGGATGTTTCCTCACGAAATATTCCACCTGAATACCATGCAAACGCATCCATGATTTGTAATAATGCATGATATCATGTCAAGAGTCATGTTCTGCTGGGTCTACTGCGCAAGGATAAGAGTTCGTTAACATTATAGTGGTCCATCACTTATAATATCTTGGTTATGGAAGGTGAAGAAATAAATATTTCCTCTTCTTTTGATATTCACCGGACCTCTCAAGAACCAATGAGTGTTGACATATTCTTGGACCCTATTAGAAGTAAAGAATTCTACATCCTCAAACATCTCAAGAGTTTTGCTAGTCTTTAATGCTCTTGGCTGGCCATTTTCCAATGTTTCGAACAACCCATCCCTTCTATCCAGACTGGGAGATCCTTCAAAGACCAGCTGCCGGCTGATAGAAGCCTCTGAAAAATCTAAAGAACAAGAGAGGCGTTAAATCGGAGTTGGTATTCATCGCAACCGTGTTTGGAAAACATGTTATTGTTCAAACAGGAAGTGGAGAAAAGATCAAAGAAATTGATACTTAGTAGATCAATGAGAAAATACGCCATGGAAAGAATCAAGTCGCCAAGATATGCAAGTATAAAATTCAAGTTGTAGCTTTGTTTTAGATCCAACAAGATAATGATTTTCTCTTAGTTGTATGTATTACAGTTCAAGATTATTATATGTGCAATGTTTTGAAATAAACATGTAAATAAAATAAAATCAACCAATGAATAGATTATAAAGGTCTTTTGTCTCACTATATAGCCAATTATCTTACCCATGTATTTTCTTTTAATTATAATAACACGATATTCTTCCATTATTATTATTAGAAAGGTAAGGAGGTTGAGGTCCTTAATAATATTTTAAAACGTTTATGGTTAGAAGATTGTGGATATGCATGGAAGTTTATGTTTTGGTTTTTAGTTGGGTAAGAGAAATGAAATTTATTTTATA
This sequence comes from Lithospermum erythrorhizon, assembly GCA_019722365.1. Classification (NCBI taxonomy): domain Eukaryota; kingdom Viridiplantae; phylum Streptophyta; class Magnoliopsida; order Boraginales; family Boraginaceae; genus Lithospermum; species Lithospermum erythrorhizon. The sequence goes on from JADFUC010000708.1 coordinate 51,353, forward strand.
CAAGATCTTTAATTCATTTTCTTTGTTTTTGTTATATTCAACAAAACATAGGTATGTACATCATTGTTAGAGAAAGTTGATGGAAGATATTTAATTATTTGAATCATTTTTTTTTTGCTACTATTATATTTAGTGATGAAAAATATTTTATTTCTTAAATTTATAGATATATTTTATTGGTGATGAATAATATTTGGTTCTAGTGCTTAAATAAATGCATGTAAATAATTATTTTTAATAAAAAAATATTATCTTATATATTATTATATGTGGTATACATTGATCTAATATTTAAATTTAATGGTGAATCATTCTAGTTTTTTCATCATATTTAGTTAAAATTAATTTATGCTTTATAAATGATCGAAACCATGACCAATAAAAATTTATTTACAAGGAATATAACATATATCTTATAATTTTTATATTTTTTATTGCACAATATTTCATAATATATCTATCAATCTTTCTCACAAGACTAGAGTCACCACGGGTCTTCAACAAAATTACATAGACAAAGTGAGATAATGTTAATCTCACAAGAACTGAAGGGTGACAAGTCAATAATGCTTGGAAAAATATTGTGCGACTTCGCTGACGGATAGTCAAGAAGATGGTCATAATCATTTGGAGTAATATCAAATTTATCAACAAATTATTTCAAAATATGATAGATTTGAATCACGCAAATCCTAAAATTGTCATTAGTCAAATTAGATAACACCATCGTGGGATCAAGATTTGCAATTATCTTGCCTCTTTTATACACATCCATACATTTTCTAGAAAATCACTATAGAAAAACATACAAACATACACAAAATTATTTATTCATTGATTGAAGTCAATAAAGCCAAAATGTTTATGAAGTAAAAAAGGGGCTTCTATTCTAAACACTCACTTAATGACCATGCGAGCTGTCTCCGTCAACTTTGATACCGGAGTAGGTCAACTTGTAATAATATTCAACTGTTTATCAAACTCGTTTATAAAAGAAGATTCATGGAGGGCTTTCGTAAATAAGTCATTCACAAAGTTGTCATTATACATCTCACCAGAAGGATGATAACTCAACAGTGTGTGGAGAAAATTTTGCATTCTTGTTGTTGAATAGCAATGAAGGATTTGAGTAGATGGCTAAAATCTAGAGGAATAATTGAACATTTACTACTGAACTGTTTGAGAATTTCATGGATGTTATTTATATAAGAACTGGACATTCAATCGGGGAAATCCAATAACACAGGATCGCATATAATAACACCACCATCTACATCAACACCAACATCATCATCACAATTCTTAACACCAGCCTTAACAATATGATCTTCAACACAGTCCACACAAATAGGCTAGAGATGTTAATTTTCAACCACCCTACCTTTTTGTATAGGCATTCATACATTTTCTGATAAAAGCACTACAAGAACAACAAACAAAACAATATATATTTATAGATAATAGTGAACAAATACGAATGTATTTATTTGATTTTTTGTACAATAAATATTCGAAAATAACTCATGATAATTCTACATTTTACTTTTTATAGGAAATATTAGATAAGTCTATATTTTTTATGTTTTCAAGTGTTCATTTTTTGAAATATTTATAAAATAATATGATAAAACGAATGAATATGATCTTAACAAGTAGTTGTAGATCTTGAATCAATATTGAAGTTATTAAAACATACACATATATATTCTTCATTATATATTAGTTTTTGAAATATTTATAAAATTAAATGAAAAAATAAAAACCAATAATATTAACAAGTAGTTGTATAATTTTAAATCAATATTAAATTATTAAAATATTTAAAAATAATATTTTTGACACCTCAATTATTTTAATTTAAGATTTTTAGCTTATATATTTTTATATGTGATATTAGAGCATACCTAATCTAGTTTTTAAACTTGATGGTAAATCATTCTAGTTTTATCATCATATTTAATCAAATTTAATTTATATCTAGTAAATGTTCGAAACCATGAAAAACAAATTTTTATTTACATAGAATATCTCATATATCTTTTAATTGTTAATATTTTACATTGCATAATATTTTAGAAGATGTTGATCTTTAAAAATAAGATGATCAATTTTTTTCTTGCTGGTATGTTTAATTTTTCGACTTGAAATAAATTAAATTACAGTGATACATATGTTTCATAGTAATTAAACTTCAATGGATGCTATAATATAACAAATGGTGTAAGTTCTTTAAGTTTTTAGTGCTTATTTTAATTATTTTTCTTTCTTAATTATCTTGGTTAATCATCGTTGTCTTCTTGATTAATAATAAGGTATTGAGAATACATTTATTGTCATATCTCCATTTTATCTTTTAAGTTCTTTTCCACATCATTATTGAGAGAAAGCTGATAGAAGGTATTTAATTATTCGCATCACCATTATCAATAATATTTTATGCTACTATTATAGTTAGTGATAAATTATATTTTATTTTTTAAGTTTATAGATCTCTCTGATAACAAGTTATTTTAAAATATTATTCATTACTTATTATAATAAGAAGAATCAATATTACTAATAGTAATCCAGATGATTTACTGCCTTCCATCAGCTTCGTCTCAATAATAATATGAGAAAAGAATCAGAAGATAATGAGTAGATGACATTAAATACATCCTTAGCAAATTCTTATTAATTGAGAAGGAATGATGATTAATATCCAAATAAGAATTATTAACATATATAAAACGCGACAAAGCGCAGATTTCGATATATATCGATGTATCAATTAATAAATCTGCCCCTCAATCACAATGTGTCAATAATTCAGGTACTATTTAATCATGTTCCCTGATTGACACTTCTCTGATTGACACTAATACTTGCAAAATCTTCATAATATGCAAAGTTAACTAGCATTGTGTTGTTTGAATTTCTTGTGGGACTTCCTTTTTTCATTTTAGCCATCTCTTTCTGCAAAGCTTCCACAGTATACACAAGACTCATCAGCTGTGTGTTTCCATTGGAAGCTCCTTCATTGAAATCCACAGGTGACTCTCATATGTAAAGAGAATTGGCTACATTAGCATAAACATGATTAGGATTCCTGTAATTCTGAAACCTATGCCTCAAATTCTTAGTATTACTCCACTCTGGAAAACCTTTGAGGCTAAAGTAATTTTCCTTCACATGACCTTTGATCCCACAGTGATCACATTTCAAGGTCTTTTTTGTCATTCTATTTCTTGAATTTCTTGACCTCCACTGCATGTCTCACAAACATAGCAGAACTGTCCTCTGCTTGCTCCAAGAAACTATGATTTGCAGAAATGCTTGATTTTTGGTCAAGTAGGATCCATAATGAGAATCTGATCTTTCAATGCATCATACTTATCATTCAAACCTGACAGAAATTGCATCAATTTCTATCTTTGCTCTTTTCTTTTATACTCTTCTACAAGATTACATGGACAACCTTCCATACAATTTTATACTGCAGGAGGCTCCAAATCATTGAATTCATCCCACAACCTCTCGAGCTTGGAATAATATGCCACCACACTCATGAAACCCCCGACTAAAAGAGCGATTCTAATTTCGCCCCACAACTTCTTCTTTTTGGAGAACCTCAGAAACATAAATTGTTCTTTCATTCCGAGGATACTGAAGTTATGTTAATGTACTATTGACGGTTTTCTACGACCAATTTTCACTATCGGATTGAATAACGCCAAGGAAGTGAATCAAGGCTTGATCAATTTAAAACTATGTAGGTTCGATGCGCTGCACATGCCAATGACCTTGACTTATTATTTCCGTGTGTGTAAGACTCTCGATAACTATCGTACATCTTATAAGATATTGCTTGTTATTCAAGTAGTCGAAGAAAAGTGCAAGTGTCGAGTTTGGTAATTTACTGCTTACTTACGAAGCGCCACATCTCTATCAAACACCTTCATAATCGGTGATCGAAAACCCTAAAAGCACCTACACTTTATAATGGGAAATGACTTGTTAAGAAGATAATCGAACATACTTTATTGCAAAGTATCATAAATCAAAGATCAAAAACAATTGTGTTTATCAGAGAAGTCATGCTTTTATGTTTAGAAGAATTCTATAGTCTTCTAAACTAATGTACAATCGTTATAACTCGGCCGCATAATCCTCGAGAGCCTCATTGATTTTGGTGTGTTTTAACGCCAGCGAACAGTTTCACTGCGAGAAAAGCAAGCAGCTGATCCTGCATTTCTGTAAAATATATCAGCGCTGGGCTAGTATGCTATGAAATGTGAAGCATTTGTGTAAGTCCCTACTTGTAATTACTTCTAGTTGATAAATTTCTCCTCAAGTGTTCGCCTCAGACGCAGTTATACTAACCGTGGGGTTATCATTTTGTGTGTTCTTTACTTTACGCATTTTACTTTTTATCGTCTCACCTGCATCGACGTTGGATTGCCAACCTGGCCGGTCGCTTTAGTAGTTTACTTTTCAATTGCACGAGCGACACTGACATACTAAGCGAGATACTAATCCAACGTGTGAAGGAAACCCTAAAGGAAGTTCACTTGGCTCGCCCCCATACTGATAGATCCAATTATCCCTATCGAGTTGCTAAACGACCGCTTTTCGAGACGCGGATACAAAGAACATGGGAAGTGCTACGCTATCGGACGGATTCGAGCCCACAAAAGTTAAATGAGGAAGGAATTCTTGTCATAAAGAAGTTAACAAACCGACTAACGTAGGCCGAGGTAAGCTTTGGGAAATGAAGAAAGCTCAACGCTATTCTACGCCGACTGTAAGCTTTTTAAACTTATTACTTGCATGGTTGCTAAGGAGGTACGGAAAATCTTATGCATCGCTCTACTAAGTGAATCCCTAAAAGTGTGAGGATGTTTCAACTAAAGATTTTACACAAACGGGAGAATTTGAAGACGTAAAGAGGGATTTAAATACTATTACCTACAACTCCAAGATAAAAGATCTAGGCAAGCGAGTCTTTTCCCTAGGAGAAAAAGATGAGCAACGGTTACTAGAAAAGTGCCGGTAATCCTCCCCAAGAGATTTGCTCACAAAGTGATCGCCATCACAAGCTCGATCTATCTATTACGGGCTTTGATGAATTGATCGGGAATCTCATTTCGAGACGACAATTTCGAGGTTATCGAACCAAATGCAGTGAAAGCGAGTGTACTCTAAAGCAGAACTCAAAACGGGCGAGAATCTTGTCGGTAATCGCGAACATGTCACAAGAATTTCAATAAACCGTGAAAATGTTCAACAAGAAACCGTGATTCGGAGGAAAGACACCTGTACGTTTCACCAACGGATCAATCGGGACGGAAAATTTGAAATTTGGAAAAGATCCAGCACAAGGAACGAATACTAAATTACCAAAGGGAATACAATGTGTGAGCCAGGAAGCGGTTTGGTCACATCCAAGTTTAGTGTCCCACTACGTGAAAAGCACCAAGAGTTACTACACTACCCCGGCTTGACGGCGAGACCGACGGAGCAGTGAGGAGAGTAATAAATGGTTAGCAACTGTGGCATTTACTGAGATGTCCAAGAATTTACTATCAATCCAAGTAGTCAATGATCGTCCTCCCGATTGTGCGAAATGAGACGCAGGAGAATCCTATCGAAAGAATTATAAGAACTATCAATTATCAAGGGATAAGCCGTCCAAACTCGACCTGTGCTTACACCTAGAGTAAAATCTAAAGGATCGGCTCAAGAAAAACAACGAAGAATCGGGTGAAAGTCATTGAGAACAAAATCGGAGATACGATCTCAAGATAAATTGGAAAGAACGGTTAGGATAAACAATGATGAATTCCAAGCATTCTTAATTCTTGGATGAAATTTGACGCAAGGAAAAGATGCTATGAGCAACTCGTGGATCGGGGTTTTAATAAAGGAAAAGAGTCGTGACACAACATCCTCGCGCAAGAACGCTATTGTCGCCGAGGTCAACCAAATCAAGATTCCAAGAAGCGTATAACCGAGACGCCATCATCAAGGAAAGAAGCGGACACGTAGCCTCCTTATCATATAGAATTTTAAGGGAAAGCGCCGCAACAAATATTCTAGTTAAAATGCAACGGGTAAGAAAAGAAAACCGCGCAGCCATATGGTTTGTACATCTTTAAAGCACGGCGCTGACAGCCGGTACTTTGATGGCGGGTCGCTTAGACACACGACAGTAATGTGAGCAAACTTAACTGTAAGATAGCGAAGCCAAGACCGACCAGACATTTCCGTGAGGGGTGAAAAAGCGAGCATTATCGCGCAAAGGCAAATGTCAAGGATCGCCAATCTTGGAAGCAGGTTCGTTAGTTAAGGACCACGGCGAATCTAATTAGCATTAGCCAACTATGCGACAACGGTATTATGTCAAGTACAGGAAAAAAATACACAGCTGCGAGCAACTAGAATAATGATCTCATCACGCATGGAGTCGATCTACCGAGCAATTGTTATCTCCGGACACCCCCCGCCTTATATAGCCGGCTCAAGGAGATTTTCAGGAGCTGGCACAAAAGACTCGACACACCAATTCATCGAAATATTCAACAAGCATCTCGAGAAAATGCTCGTGACTACCGCTTTCATGGCCGAGTAGAAGCCTGGGAATGCCAGATAAAGTAAGCAAAACTGCAGTTGTCACACCACCGCTAAGGCAACAGTGGGTCACTACTAGGTGCCGGAACTTTGCATATGGATTTAATGACCCATGCGTGCAGAAGCTTACGCTAGAAGCGAAAGATGTATTCGTTCTGGTGTCGATGATTTTCTAAAGCACACGCTGGTCAATTCCATAAAGAAAATCCAGACTTTTGACGTGTTCAAAGCCCTCGCAACACAGATTCAAAGAGAGAAAGAAGTTAACATTCCGCGACCAAGTGACTTACGAAGAGAGTTCGAGAACTTCAAATTTCAAACCTTGCGATTTATGAAGGCATCAAGCAATTTAATATCTGGCCTCCAATCACTCCACAACAGAATGGAATCGTGGAAAGAAAGAATATAACACTCCAAGCAGATGGCCTCGAAAGTTACGACACATGCCAAGCAATTACTCATTAAATTTGGGGCGTAAGAACACGGCATGTCATATTCACAACCGTGTCACTCTCAGACCAGGTACTCATTCTACTTCGTATGAACTATGGAGAGGCAGGAAGCCGAATGTACACTACTTTCATATCTTTGGGAGTGTGTGTTACATCTTGACTGATAGAGAACCGAGGCAAAATTTGATGTTCAAGTAACGAAGAAATCTTCAAGTACCCAGAATGCCGCGCATTATGGTACAACAAGCGGACCCAGATGGTTATGGAGTCAATAAATGTCAAAGTAGTGGATCAGGATGCTTCTATGGTAGATGAAGAAGATATATCGCCAACAGTCAATCCATCTGTCACTCACAACAAAAGCAAAGGGAAGTTAAACGAGCGACAAACCGTAATTTGACAATGATAAATGAATTGGTCCACCGCGATTCAAAAGAATCATCCTGGCTGAGTATATCATCAGATCTGGACCAAGCAAAATACCACTTGCAGTTAAGGACAAAGTTGACTATCGAAGATGGGCAGATTTCATTTCAAGCGAAACATGTTTCATCTCCAAAGGTGGAACCTATGATGCGAAAGCCGACTACTCGATAAGTAATCGGATTACCGCCACGCAGAAGAACCTATTCAGCCAGTGATAAGAATGACGCTGAACTTGTGCCTGAGACCACTGGGCGCAATATCATAGTACCCAAGCCGATTTTCAAGAACAAAATGGATGAGTCCGAAATATTACAAGAAACAAAGCAAAGTGTTACTGGCCAAGGATACATTGTATCGTAAGGAATTGATTTTGAGAGACTTTTGCTCCGGTGGCCGACTCGAAGAACTGCCGCTCCTATCCATCGGTGATGCCTACAAAAGTTCAAACTATTTCGTGATGGACGCGCCAAGAGTGCTTTTCTTAATGGAGTGGTTCAAGAGGAGGTCTATGTGGAACAACCAAAAGGGTTCATTGATGTTCAACATCCAGAACATGTGTACAAACTTAAGAAAGCTCTATGTCTCAAGCAAACTTCACGAAAGGTAATGCAGGCTCATCAGGTTTCTACTCAACCATGGCTACAACCGGCGGAGTCGATAATACCCTACGATCAAGAGAAAGACCAAACGACGCGGCTCAAATTTATGTCGACGATATTATGTTCGAGTGGAGTGTCAAACCACTGCAAAAACAATTCATGCAAATGTGACGATGCGTAGTTCGACGAAAGTACGAAGTGAGAACTCAAATATTTTCCGGGGTTCAGATCAATCAACGGAAGACAAAGACATTCATCTCTCGCTAAAAATTACGCCAAGAACACATTTAAGAAATTTGGGCCGGAAACCTCTAAAGCCAAGAGAACCTCATGTAATCACTTAAAAATTACCGCCATTTAAGACGGGGCCGGTCGATGCGAAGTCTATATGGAAGATGATCGAGTCTACTTTATCTCAATCGAAAGCCTAATCGGATATATCTCAATTGCAAGGTATATCGTTTAATCCCAAAGAAAAGCCACCTAAATCTTGTCAAGGATTCTCAACATGCTGGCAAGGTACATATAATCATGTAGCTTATATATACATTTGACACTAATACTTCTCTTGGTATCAAGGATGCGTATCAAGTGTGAAACACGGAGGATATGTAAGAGCACACGAGTGATGCTTGTGGAAATAATCTTGTCTCATGGTTCACAAGAGGCAAAAATTCGTTGTCACTTTACAAATTGCCGAATATATAGTCAGCTGAGAAGCTGCGACTAATCACTTGATGAAGCAAACGCTAGAAATATGGTGTCAAACCAGAGTCATGACTATCTATCACACAACATTTAGCCGCCATCGCATTTAAAAATCCAAGGTAACACAATCGACTAAGCATAATATTATACCTACATCACTTCATTAGGAATTTATTGAAATAAGTGGGTCACAACCGAAATACGCGAGCAAAATGGCGCTAATCGGGCCGACATTATCACTCTGCGGGCTGATGCGAATCAATTCGAGTATCTAAAACGGCTTGGGATTACGGGCGATGAATAACAGCTAGATTCAGGTTATAACACCCCCAGAGCCAAGTGTTATAACAATTAGATGAAATTTGGCTCAATGGTTACTTTTATGAAAACGGCATCGCTAATGGGCTTTTACTCGCAGCTTTTTTCGTGGAACGTGTATTGGCATTTTTTTCTTTCCACTCAACTACTAAACCACAAACACACACTTTTTGCATCACAACTCGTACAAACTCTTCACATTCAAATCTCTCTCAACCTTCTTCCGAAATTTTTACTCTCACAAAGTACTCCCAAAAACAAAGATGTTGAATACTCTCAAAGAACGCGCAAAGGCACAAGAAGCTGAGAAGAGAACACGCGCTGAACTTGGGGAGCCGGTTCCTTTACAGGTTATTCCTCCACCGGTTCCGTCACCGGAAGAAAAACCTCAACAACCACCTCTTGTTTTGATACTCGCCGGGGAAGAAGAGGCTACAAGTGACATGCATAAAGACCAGAGGCTAAGACTCCCAATTCCCAGTACATACAACGCAGAGAAGAGAACATACCGAGGCTGACCGACACTCGATCCGGGGTGTTAATTACAACCCCAGCTCGATTTTCAATAAAGTGATAATTCTAGGCCCGAATACGAATCAAGTTTTGATTTAAGTGATAGCCCATGTGTTTGGAGGTGAGTAATGATGATGTTGAGGTTAATCCAACCGTTGCTAACTGCCATGAAGCTCAAAGCCTAAAACTCCGATGATTCCCCAAGACGGGAGCCAACCTAGTAAATTTTTGTCTAAAAGAAAGTGACTAAGAGAGTTTTGAAAAATAGGGGCCCCCATGAGATTTGTTCGAAAAGAGACTCTTCTCCTCAAGCATCGAGGATGAAATATGATATTGTTGTTGCGGTCATCTAATGCTAGTAAAAGAAGCGGATCAGATTTCAACTCCAAGAGCACCGGACAAGCTGGACAATTTTGTGATTGATGACAGAATCCTTTGAGGATGAAAAAGTGGACATGGAGTTTCAGGCAACCGAGAGTTAATGACTTCCCTTTAATACAATCAACAATAGGAGGATTGCCGAGGCGAAAGGTTGACGCCGGCGAGAAGTTTTCTGCCAGCACATGCTGCTAGATGGAAATTTGTATGTGCATGAAACATTCTTCCTGAGAGATTTCTATCCGAGGCCACTAACAACAATCAAACCTATATTGATATTCTTCGAGAAGGAGGTTTGCTCAACTGACAAGCGATTAATCGGCCTTGGGTGTGCCTCAATCGCGTAGGAATTCATTCGGGCCGTCATTTCCAAGGAAATCACTAAACCAGTGGACTCCTTATGCATCATGGGGAAATCACAGGCAATATTTTCACCAAATTCTCCGTGATAAAAAAGCATTATGATCTCAAGGATTAGTTCAACCGAGCTACCCTCAAGCTGTATAAGGTACCTGAGAAAATTCGGACGGCGCCATGCTCGCCGGCCAAAGGTAAGCTTCCTCTAAGCTCGTGCATGAAGTTCTCCACAAAGCTTCAATTGCTAATCTTGTACCGACTTCAAACAATACAAATGTTGTTGAGGCTTTGGCAAGAATGTTATATGCATGGGTCGAGCATGTGTTGAATATCGAAGATAATTTCGATCGCCGTGGACTATGCTAAATCGTAGGCAAAATCGGGGCTCATCGATTCCCGAGCCTCATTTGCCGCCTCTCACTACCCAAACATCCGGATGTCCCGGCATGAGGACGGGTATCATGAAGACGCTGGCTCTAACCATTAGCGATGCTCTCACGAAAGTGGAAGCACGCGGTCATGCGAGCTGCCCGCGACTTAACCTCGCTCAAGGAAATGCTGCGGGGTTGCTGGTGGTCTACAGGACGAGCCGAGGTTGGTCAAGGGTAGATCCAAGCCAAGATCACAAGGCGGCTCTCGAGTCGAGACCAAGATCGTGCACTCGTACAAAGTCAATCCATCTATCAACGCTTCGCCGAAATTCCACCCCGCGACGGGACTTCGACCTCTCATACGTAATAGGTGTAGCTTTCTTTGGCTTGGGTCCATTGCACAAATAGGGGGAGTCATATAATATTATATTCTCGCCTACGGACATGTTTTTTTTCTCGTTGTTTTGGATATTTCTATACTTTTGTCGATATGCTGTTCATCCTGATGATTACCGACGGTGCGACCGTATTTTGTTTATTTTTAACACTGAAGTTGTGTCTCGCTTCTTATTTTTCGATGATAGGGATTTGTCATGAAAACTTACCCAGCGGGGAGTTTGTTAACGCATGGTTGGATGAAGTTTTCTATGACCGCTGACTATTGGACGGACAACGCCAAGGCGTGAATCGCGCTTTTGATCAAGTGTTAAAACTACGTAGGTTCGATGTGTCACTTGCTAACGGGCCTCGATGATTATTTCAGTGTGTGTAAGACTTTATTAACTATCGAAGATCTGAAGATATCGCTGCTATTCAAGTAAATAAATAAAAGGCAAAGTCATTGAGTTTGGTACGACTCAAGCATTTCTACGGAAGCGGCTGTGATTCTATCAAACACCTTTCCATAATCGAGACGAAACCCTGTAAGCATCTATACTTTTATATTGAGTCAATTTCAAGAAGTGAAGATAATCGAACATACTTTATTGCAAAGCACACAGAATCGAAGATGAAAACAATTTGTTTTATCGCAGGGTTACAAGCCAAGGCTAGCACTCCTACCTTCTAAAACTAACGTACGCATTGTTATAACTCTTTATTGTGACAATCCCGAGAGCTCTTATTGATTTTCAGGTAAGCTCTAACGTCAGCGAAATATCGACTCAGGAGAAAAAGAAAAGTGATCCTGTAATTTAGAAACTATATCGGGCGTTAGTTGCATACCAGCTTAAACGCAAGATTTGCAGTTCCTTACTTATAATTACTTCATTGATGTACTTAAGTTCATTGGGCAAGCTACCTCGACGTGTGCTATACCGAACCTTACATCATTTCAAGGTTTTAATTTTACGTGATTTTACTTATCGTTCCCATCGCAGATTAATCGCTTGGACAACCTATCGATTGCTTAATAGCTCACTTTTCAGCTTCAATATCGAAAAACTCACCATCTATCCTCTTCCAACTATCATATAAGGGGCTCATCAACTCAGGCTCAACAAGCCTGCCATCAATGAAACCTAATTTATCTTTGGCACACAAAGCCATCTTGATAGCTCGGGACCAAATCATATAGTTATTCTTTGATAACTCCACTGTAACTATCGACATTCCTGGATTATCACTACCTCTAAGAGACATCGGACAAGTCTTGAAATCATTGGATCCATTGTTTACCGGGACAGGAGTTGAACTACCATTATTGTTACCACCAGACATGATTCCTTTGATCTTCTGGAGTAAACTAACATTGGATTATTGTTTGAAGAGCTAGGCTCTAATACCATACAGAAAATTGAGATTACAACAATCAAGAACTCATTAACAAGCCTGATGCAAAACAAAAAATACAAAACGGAGACGATGATGAATAAGCTTTTTATTTAATATATATTGAGCAAACTCAATTCTCTGAGTACAATATATAGAAAATACATATATATAGTTGGAATTATGAACAGGGCCCCCAATTTTTCAGGGCTCCATATTGTTGGAATTATATATGTAAAGTTAATACGTGAGGAAAATCATTGAACGTTGTAGCTCAATGCTTCAGCCGGGCTCTTTTGTGAGGGTGGTTGAGAGTTCGATTTCCGTAACTATCTCTTTTCATTGCTCAATTTTTTAACTCTCGTCTCTCCACAAAGTTTTAGGCTCCATGCTTGTAGCAATTTTAACCATTTGTTTTCTTCACCACATTCGATAGGCAAGACTCTTTATTATAGACTTCATTAAAAAAATATAATGTTTTTTTTTTGTTTTTATCAAGGGTAATGCCATATATATTATATAGTATCTATTAAAAATTACAATAATGAGTCCTAGTTAAGGCTTTTATTCTTAGTTTAACAATTAATAAAATTGATGTTTATTTCACATACAAGATAATCAAATTTTTTAGACTTTAATCTTTGGTTAGATTATAGTTGTATTCGCAATAAAAAATAATATTGTGTTAACTTATTAAGATGAATATAATTATGATTCCCAAGCTAATAAAATTTGTAATATGATGTATCGAATCAATTTACATTTTAAATTTCAGAAACTCATACACAATTATTCTTTTTCTTTATGTTAGACTATTTTATTTTCAATGAACGTTCGGAATAATAAATTGAATTAAACTTGTTTTATATTTGTACGATTATCCTTTTTTAATAGTATTGTAAAAATATATATATTAAAATAGATTTAATAGGAGGTCTTACTAGAGCACGACGTGACCTCCAAGCATTTATAAGCACGGCCCTATATACTGGAAGCGAATTAAATTTTAAAAACGTAACTATACAACAATACTTTGCAAATTTAACAAAGAGAAAATTTATATCGGTAAATACAACTAACTCTGACACAAGAAAAACCGGAACAACGCCACTGCAAACGGACTGCTCACGTCCGACGCCCTTAAAATGTATTCGACCTCTACCTAACGGGTGTGCCAGATCTAATAAAAGCGTGATCGTTTGTGGATAAAATGATCCAACGATTGACTTCACAAAGACAAGTGAATCTATCGATTTAACCGCGAACAATCTCGAAAACTATCACCGAAAACAATTGAAAAAAAATATAGAACGGAAGCCTCGTGAAGCTACAGATTCCCCGATTTCTCGTAAAGAAATGAAGATTAAGTAGGCAAAACCAAAACGCTTTAAGCATTTTAAGCACTAAACACCACTAATGAGCATATAAAAACGGAATGTAATAGCCCAATGCACTTAATATTATTGATTGTCCAATCTGTAACCGCTATTTTGAATTTGAAATGCAAAGCAGTCGACCGAGGAAAGTGGTTTCACGACTCTTTCGAACCGCATCGTGTCCGCAGTGCCGTGACACACACACACCGGCTTCACAATTCTCGGTTCTCATTTTCCCCCGATTTGCACTACTGGCGGCGCAGGGAGTTTGCACAAGAATGTCAATCAATTTACTAAGTCAATGGGGAGACCTCTTATTGCTCGGCCTTCTCCTCTCCCTCTCTACTCCAACGCTGATACAATGTTTTTTACAAACTTCATGGTTTGTTCCCATCTTCGCACAAGCTCATCGACACAAACGTAGACGCAATTTTGAATTCACAACGCCTAATATTCGGGGCTCTAATATCCAACATCCCCACATTTAATCAAAAAAAATTGATATTCAAACAAAATCAATAAAACCACATCCCCTCACGTGATAAATTTGAAAAGATTTTGACTCGAGCACCGCGATAGCACAACTTAATCATTCCTCGCAGATAGATGATAAAGGATGGCCTTGGAACCTTCCCCTCAGGTACATATGTTTACATTCACCAACAAACATAAGAGACATGATGTCTTGGAACTAACTGCTCTTTGGTAGCAAATGATGACATACTACACAAGTCTCGACCACTCAGACGCTTCTCACTATTGTGTCCGGTTAGCCTGTACACACGCCTCGTCTCTGAGTTTTTCTGGCCAAGAAATGCACCCCTCCGAGCATTTCTCTCTAAAGTGCCTCACTTTAGCTCACACAAAGCGACTCTTCATATTCTTTCGAGTAACCAGCGCTACTCCTTCAGTATCTCATTGAGTCATTAAAAGCATAGCTTAACCTTACCTCGGGCTGCATCAATCGGTTTCCTCATCTAGGAATAGGCAAGGAAAATCCCCACAAGGATCTACTATCATTAACATGCAGCTAGTTGTCCCTTGGAACCTCGAATCTGATCTCCAACCAACTAGGTAGGGTCATTACTCATTCGCATTTTTCTCAAGGGTTTCAATCCAATTCCTTTCACGACTCTCAACTAATTTTTTCTAACCCCCTTGGTCAACGATCCGCTATGTTATCCTTTCGATTCATACATGATCACCAAAGGATAACTCTAGTTGGAGAGTAATTGTCTATCGGTATTATTTCGCCGACTTAATGTATCGACTTACCATTATATAAGTGGTCATGCCCTCCCACCGCGCACTCATTGTCACAATATATGTAAACTGAGGCGCCGACTTTTTCCACCCGAATATCCTCGAAATTGCCTTAACCATTCACCTTCTTCCCCACACTTGTCTAAGGTAATCAACTCCAGTCCATCGGACCGCAATTAACGCTTGCTGGTGACTCCACGCATTACCGCACCGCCCAAAGTGAACACATATCCACTAGTAGCCAATAATCACCAAGATCGAGATCCAAATTGAACTGTACCCCTCAAGTACAGCCGGATAACGCGTATAGTGCAACCCGTAATCCCGAGTATGTCTCAAGTACTTAAGTACTCGTACCATAGCTTCCTAATGATCGCTACTCAAATTATTACTTCCGTATCTACTCACTCATTTACCGAATAAGCTATATCCAAGATAGTATAACTCATCGTACATTTACTCCCATTAACTCTCAGAATAATCGCTCGGTGACACTTTCCCTTATTCTTCTCATGAGGTATCGATGTTCATCCACTAGAGTTGTACATACTCCCAAATCATCTTGGCAAAATTTCTCAATAATCTTATCGACATAGTGTGATTGGGTTAACACTAGACCGTCAGAAGTTCAATACGAACTCCCAAAATTACATCTGCTTGTCCCATGTCCTTCATGTCAAACTTGGAGTTCAACATATCTTTGGTGGATTGAATCATCTTTTGATTTCTACCAACAATGAGCATGCCATCCACATACAAGCAGAATTGTATATCTTTTCTCTTAGTGGATTTACATAAACACACTTGTCACACTCATTGATTTTAACTAATCGAAAGTACGCCTTGTCAACTTCTCATGCCATTGCTTAGGCCGCTTTTTAACTCCATACAAAGACTACTGTGCTCCACATACTTTCTCTTTCTTTATCTAGGAACTATATAACCCTCGTGTTGTTCCATAAATTTCTTCATCTAATTTAAGAAAGTTGTTTTACATCCATTTGATGTACATCTAAATCACAAGAATCTAGGCAATCATGATAATCCAATGACGTTATCCTTGTCACGAGAATAAGTATCAAAATATTCTAGTCATCTTTTTGTCTATTCCCACAAATGACTAGTCTATCTTTGTACTTATCTATCGTCCCATCAGCTTTCACTTTCCTCTTAAAAATCCATTTGGATTTTAAAGTTTTACATTTTGGCGTGAAAGATCCACCACTTCTGCGATTCTCAGAAATCGGTTCTACTTACTCAGAGAAGCCTTTTCCAAAGCGGAACATCAGTTGAACTGACAGCCTCTTGGTAAGTTCGAGGTTCACTCTCAAGCATATACGTTACAAAATCAGAACCAAACGACTTCTCGACACGTGCCCTTTTACTACGTCGAGGTTCTTCTTCCTCAACTTCCTTACCTTGACTATCCATAGTCTCAGTATCGACACTACCCTCAGGTTCATGTGTCATTTTAGATGTTAAAGCACCTTCATTGGATTTCATCGGAAAGACATGTTCGAAGAACATGACATTCCGTGACTCTAATATTGTATTCTTGTTCATTCGTGAATTGTCACTCTTATGAATAAGAAAACCGATACGCATGACCATTATCGCGGGAGTTATTATCCAATAAAAATTGCATCAACCGTTTTAGACCAATAGTCACCCATCGGCGAGAGGTAATATGACTCAAGCCAAAACACCCTCACACCAAGATGTTTCAGAGGGTTGAGCCTCTACCTTGAACAATTCAAACGTGGGTTTTATTCATCTTTACGAGGAATTTTGTTCAAGAGTAGTTAGTCAAGCCAAGACGCTTCCCCACATTCCTCGGAGAGGTGCTCTAACTTAATAACAAGGCATTCATCATCTCTTTCAATGATCGATTTTTCCTTTCGGAAATCCCATTCGATTGAGGAGAATATGGTGGGGTCACTTCGTGAACAATACCACGCTCAGAACAAAATTGACCAAATGCGAGACACTACCACCTCTACTACTACAATTACTTTTACCTTTTTCTCAAATTGATTTTCAACTTTCTTTATAAAGTGAAAATTTATCATTGCCTCATTTTTACTTTTCATCAAGTATACATAGCAAAATTTTGTAATTATCATCTACAAAAAGCGTGATAAAATATTCATTTCCCACCTTTAGATTGAATCGGGTTTCGTGTCACGACGCTATTATGAACAAGACGTAGGCTTATTATTTCTAACTACGGGTTGAAAATTTTGCTCGGCCAATTTTGCTTCAACACACGTTTCAATTTCATTTCAACACATGCTTCAACTTCATCATTCTTCGCAGAAAGAATTGAGTTCGCATTTACCTAACCTACTATGCCATAAATTAGAGTACTCACAAACATAAAGAATACTGCTTAATTCATCTTGTTTGTAAACTTTCTCATTACATTCATCTCAAAGGCCATCTATCACATAGCCTTTTCCTACAAACATGCCCTCGACTTGTGAGAGTACAATTTTATCGCATTTAATTACAAGTTCAAACTGTGTTTATAAGTAAAGAACCGAGACAAGGTTCTTTCCTAAGTTCTCGGGACATACAAAAATATTTCCTTCAAAGCGACTTCCTTCCCCAAGTCATCCTCAACACTACGCTCTTCCTCAATGTCGATGTTACATTATTTTCCATGTGGCCATTCTCTCACCATTCGCAGTTGGCTCGAAGTAGCAAAGCTGGATCTTTTGACCAACAAACATGCCTAGTAGCACCTCGTGATCGATCCACCACCTTGCGGTAACTGCGGCCCACAAAGTTCACCTCAATAAATCACAAAATGACAAGTTGATTTCCTGTCTCGATACTTCGTGACCACATTCGCCATGTTTTCTCCCATTGTTACTTCTCTGACGCTTTACACTCGAAGGACTCTATGACCACGCTTGTTAAATTTGTAACACACCATCAAAAGCCTCAAGCGTATTCCCCGAGAAAGTTCTAACCACTTTTCAAACTATTTCCTTAGATAAAAATCATTCTTCTTCTTCCCTCAAGATCTCGAAGACCCAAGTTCCATCGACCTTAGACTCCACCGCAGAGGCTGTGACAAACGGTGACAATCCCACCCTTCCTATTGCCTTTCTTTCAATTTTGAAGCGAACCGAGCACCGCAACATACCATATCCTTTCGCTGTCCTTCTTCAAATAATTCTTTAGTTTAAATCCAAGATTGTATATATTTCGATTACACGCATCCTTGAACATTTCTGCTCAACACCCTCGCTCAACTTCAAGCTCGCGGGAAAGACAACCTCAAGTTCTCGAAACTGATCATCCACCGATTTTCCATCCACCATTTTATAATCCAGAAATTTACCCACACAATTTCAAACCTCAAGATTCGAGTCTTACGCTGAACTCAAGTGCATCCCAACACTGTTTTGTAGTAGCGTATGTTTTATATACGCTATACAAATCATCCGACAAATAAGTCAACAAATAATTTTAATTAAATAATTGGAATGTCTCCGTGAGTCGATCAAGTAACCAAACTCCAACCACCGTTATTCTGAACTGCAGGAGGTTCCTCAACCAACCGTCAGAAGTTCAAGGTCGCAGATGTAACATCACTGCTCTTCCACCTTTGAAATTCTCGAATTTAAAAACACAAAGAAGCCGTTGGTCATTTTTCTCGCATCACCGTAACAATTGGAGGTCATGGCGCAAAGTGACCATGTTTCGCAAAAGCCGCGAATCTCATCTGCAACCACTATCACCCGAAATACAACCTTAAACACGACCACCGAGGCACACCGAACAACCCGTAAATACCACTGAATCATAGAATTCTAGTATGAATTTCATTTGTGATAAAACTCCAAATTCATACATCCCTGATCCTCAAAATGATATACTAATCTTAAAATCATATAATTAGTTATATGAATACGAGTACTTCTATGTAGATGCCAATGAAAGCCTATCTCCAAATCTTTCACAAAGCCTCATTTGAATTCTATCGTTGAGCACTTCAAATGTAGTGCCTCTAGTTGGTCCACACCAGGAGAGGTCAATCCTACATTTGCGCCCGCTAGAACACGGATCGATTCAGATGAAAAAATCAGCAGAAGAATTTTTCAATTTTCTTGATATTTTCGCCATTCTTTGGAAATGAGAGGCTAAGTTTCTTCATTTCATGAAAAATCTTATGAAAACTAATGCTTAGCTTATATAGGTCAAATCTAAAGCCCAACCGGTCAAATTTAACGAAATTAATTCATAAATTTAATTAAACCGTTAATTAAAATCAAACACTAACAAGTCGTTACTGCAACTAACAAAGCTTACTAACACGCCAACTAACTATCGAACTAATTCAATTGACTAATTAATTAATTCGGTTCATCCAATTCTATATTTTACATTATCAATGTAAAACCTATCAGAGAATATTCGTTGGATTACAATCAACTCTCAATTTAGAAATGTAGTTTACTTTCATACATGAAATATAATTCAACGCCACCGTAGACAAGGCTGGGTGGGATCTTCTAGGCTTAGATAATAGTAAGTTGTATATCAATAATAATTTGACCAATTACTATTATTATAACGATTAATGAGTACGATCTACAAAGTCACATAAACCTTAAATTATCAATGAACCCACACTAGTAATATATAATTACTAAGTGTGAACACCAAGCTTCTAAGAATCACATTTAACCAACCCGATAAAATGAATCGATACACAATTGTCGCAACGGGCATAATAGTGCGGAATCAATTTTCATTGATTTCCAAAAGGAACAACCGTACTGTGAACATAGTAGGAAGCCAAGGAATTTCGTGACGAATGCGCCGGAACAGCTTTGACAATCAACACCATTCGAAACACCACGACCACAACCGAACATTCTCGAACATCACCGCATTTACCAAAGATGTGTAGTTTTGAAGCACTTGTTTTAAGCCATATAAAGAACTAATGGAAAAATGTAACTATACAACAATACTTTGCAATAACGCAGAAAATTCATACGAAAATACAACTATTCCATTATGTTAAAATCGAACAACGTGAATCAGAATCTGATCAAGTCACGTCCGATGTTTTCTTAAAATAGATTCGACCTCTACCCAACGATGCTTAGACGACAAAAGGTGATCAAGCTTCCTAGGATAATGATCCAACGACGACTTCTCTGGCTGCCAATGTCAATCAATCGACGAACCGCGAACAAGCCTCGAAAACTATCACCTGGAAAAACAATTGAAAAAAGAGAACAGGAGCTCTCTGAAACTTTTGTGTATTCTGATTTCTGTGGAGAGTTGAGGATGATTAAGTAGGCAAACCAAAACGTTTCTACATTATGGTGCACTAAACACCACTAATGAGCATATAAAAACGGAATGTAACAGCCCAATGCACTTAATATTATTGATTGTCCAATCTGTAACCGCTATTTTGAATTTGAATATCTTTGATTTAGGAGCCAGGTGGCTTCCGACGACCCTCCTTTTTTTCGAACCGCACTGCATCCTGTGTCATAACCGGATCTACAATTTTCGAGCCTATTATCTCTTTAATTGAGAGAGTACATCAACTCTGGTCAACTAATGTACTGACTGAGCTAATAGCCAATCACAAGCGTCCTTAAGTTAATCCACTAGCCGCTTATGAACACGTGCTGCACAATACGCTAGTCGATTTGAACGCTTTCCCAAGTTGATTACGCGAAGAACCCTAATCACTTGGCAATCGATCAACTGCTGAGTCGCGAGTCCGATTGAGTAAATCAAACCTTACTTGACATTCCGATTTGGGTAGGGAAGACGTCTGGGTTAGTAAGGCGTTTTACTTACTAATTGGATTTTTGACGTGGTGCTTCGATTCATACGATGTGTGACTTAAGTAATATGTCTAATATCGGGATGATCGGCCTTCTCCTATCGGTCTCCCGATAGGTTTCACGCAAATAAAAAGTAGTAGTATTTGGTTATTCAATGAGTTGATTTTACATGATGTCTTATCTATAACTCGCTTTCCTTCTATTTAATTTATGTGTCCTAATTAGCGGATGTCGGATCAAGCTTGGTTCAATTTAATAAAATTGGTCAAGTTCTACAAGTGGACCCTACTCGGCGTGACCTTGATCGAGTCGCGAAATGAAAGCGACTCTACTACTTTTGGCAAAAGATTCCGCAGGAAACGCCTACACGTGGTTGGGAAGGTGTCTATGGATTTATAGCATAACATATCAGCGAGCCAGAGTTCCGACAAATTGGTATCTCATTAATCGTACTCTCTAAATAGCTTTTAATTTCAAATCTCCTTATGAAATTTTTTATGGTAAACCTCCTACTTATTCGAATCTTCGTCTGTTTGGTGCTTTATGTTTTACTTATAACCAAAAGGGTAAACTGGATAAGTTTAATAGTCGTAGTAGGAGGTGTATCTTTGTTGGGTATCGTTTGGGAAAAAGTGACCAAGTTGGTTGGTCTGGAGTCACGGGAGTATATTTTTTCTAAATGATGTGATATTTTACGAGCACGACCCCGCTTGCTAGTTCATTGCCTAAAAACCGAAAGTGAGAACGCACACAATTTGGGCCAAGGGCGCGCCCATTAGAGTGAGGAGGAGAGGGACGAGTCACAAGGGGGCGAAGCCTAACCCTCTTCGACGGGAACGAGCACCGAGAAGCCGCTCTCCGCTGCTCCCGCCGCGCTGACGAGGCGTGTGTGGAGTGGCTCTCCGGACCTCTTTTTCTCGTAATCTAGCGCTCCTTTGTATCATACACCAAAAACCACAACCATTAACAATGCGAGAAGAGAAAGATCTCCAACAAGCCATGAAAGATTACAAAAGATACGCTAAATGTGATTTAAATAGATGTTCCATTATCGGGACACGTAGAGGTGTGTAATGCAAGAGTAATAAATATTGTATCAATGCCAATATGAAATATATGGGGCGGTCTAATACTGATCGACTCTTTCCCTTTACTCTAATACTCTCCTCAAATTGACGGTAATTTGATAGAATCACGAAGCCAGAACAATAATACACGATAATAATAGTAAAAAAACATCATGAAATATCGCCGGGTAAGACCATTGCCAAAATACTTCGGCAGAACCAAACATCATGGAACGTCGCCAGAATACCAAAACATCGGTAGCATGATACTTCTCGCTGAAAGAAAACCCGCCTGTCGTGAATGACATTCTTTTCCAACCTGCCGACCTTAGGACACAAGGGGAACGCCTTTTTCGAACCCTTCAACATTCAGACGAACGAGGAACGCCTTTTTTTTCGAACCTCGTAAAAAACAAGCCAAGCGGTGAAGGCTATGAGAGATGTTCGGAAAGAATTTCACAACATTCTTTCTTTGGTAAATGGACTTTCACCGTTTAACCTCAAACAGAGATACCATATTTTTTTGGAAACAGAAAACAAATTAATTTAGAAAAATCATGCATGCTTGATTGAAGATTGCAACAATGAAAAACTTACGGCCGAAATACTAAGAAAAAATATATGAATATCCAACGGAAAAAAAAAACACAAAAACAATATAATTTAAAAAAACACAAAAACAACATAATTTTGACAGAAGAAAAATATTTAAACGAAATTCGCCACGGGTAATCACATCAGAGAAAACCCACCGGCAATGTAAATTTTTATTTAGGCCTCAAGAATCGATAGATCTTATACCATGTAGAGTTTAGAAGCTCTCAATTATATTATTGATGATCTCAAGAATATATAGTGTTACACAATATTAACCTACGGGCTAAATATGTACATAGTCCAACTAGACTATAAGTTTCGTGACTGCTGGACAACCAGATTTAGGTATCTCGAGGGCACTCGGTTTAGTTTCTTATTGCATCTACAACATTGTATTTCATAGGCTTAAATCTTTTCATGCCCCCTAAATCCTCGATTTAACCGGGTCGGGCCATTTCGAATCTACCCTAATCGGGTTATTTTGATTCCGTTCATTTTTTTGTGTTAAAATTAACGTCAATCTACTTTTGATGAAGGGTAAAATCGGAAATTGTACATATATTAGACTTGTGGGCCAATTTTCAAATACAGAAAAGTAATTGATCAATTTAATATTTGTACAATGTCATTTTTGCTCTTCATTAAAACTATGATTGAGGGGGCAATATGACCGATTGCGCTTAGTTGGAGTGGTTAACCGACCTATTATAGTTTAATCAAGGGGCAATTTGAGCCAAGTTATTAATCTGGGGGCACAGGACTCAAGGTAATAGCCTGGGGACAACCTCGAATTCGATTAAAAGCTTAAGGGGCAAACTGAACGGTTCGATAAAGTTCAGGGGACAGGAAGAAATTAAGCCTATTTCATATTCAAGCATTCAATACAATATTTATATTACTCTAGCATTCTCTACATGAGATCAGATCCAATACGATTAGGATAAAATTAGTTCTTTTTCTCTACACAATTTGAACCAAACCCTACCATCATTTAATTCCATCGAATCCTCCCCACCCCCCCACGCAGTTGACTCCACGTCCAAGCGGCAATGGCGGCGTAAAACCCCCACCCCTACACATAAACTTAATCATAACTCCGCTTTATTTGAGTTCTAATGATAATCCGTAAATATCATTAGTATTGTTATTTTCACCGAACATAATTATGATGATCGTCCAAATCTCTTCGATTGCTTTGCACTGCTCAAGAAATTTCTTATTTATTGATGGGTCCGTGGGCAACCCACCTCGCCTCGGGGTTGTTGATTGACAATGTATTCGCTTATTGGACGCATCGATTTTGAATACTATTGATTCATCGTTGAGGAAGACGATATCAGATATTTTGGCGGGTGCCACAACGGGCGCGAAGTCGAGGCGCTGACACCATGCAATGTGCACGCCCGGGCAGAGCAAGGGCTTGAGGTTCGGCTAGCCAGTTCCCCTGAATGGGAATGGTTTGTCCGAGTCCGATTGAGTAAGTTGAAACCTACGGACATTCCGATTTGGGTAGTGGAAGACGTCTGCTGCGTTTTACTTACTAATTGACTTCGATACGGGTGCTTCGATTCATAAGGCGACATGTGACTAAGTAATATGTCTAATATTGGGGATGTATTTCGGTTGTCCTATCGGGTCTCCCGATAAAAGCCATGCAATCAAAAAGCGGTAGTATTCAAGGTTGTCCAACGAGTTGATTTTATACGATGTCTTATATAACTCACTTTACAATTTAATTTATGTGTCCTAATTAGCGGATAAGTTTGATTGTTTGGTCTAATTTACTTAAAATTGGTTGTCTCACATGTGACCTCACCTTGAGGACCTTGATCGAGTCGGTGAGCGGCGTATTCCAGAAATCTGCCCGCACGCCGGGAAGGCTCATGGATTCAGAGCATAACATATCGCGCGAGGCGAAGCCTGTCTAACCCTCTTCGGATGGGAATGGAGACCGAGTAGCTGCCCCTCCTCAAGTTTCGCCTCGCCCCAAGTGTTTCGACAAGCAGCGTAGAGCGTTTCGATGCTCGCCGTGTGGCCTCGGAAACAGCCACGGACAACATTTCCAGGTGATTGGGGCGGATGCGGAGGAGATGGGTCGTGGGTAAGGTGTTAGCATTTTCTCTGCGGAAGCTCAAAGATTCCAAGGTTTAATACTGCAAAGTTGTCGAGCCCGCTCACCATCTACCTCTCGCACTGTGTACCCTATCCTATAACTAATTTCAGAATTGTAACCGCTTCCGACGGGTATAGAGTTTCTTTGTAGCGCGTACGCAACTCGATCGCTTAAGGAGGCAATGAAATTTCCCCAACATGGAGGCGACGAGTAAAGGAGATTGAGGCTTTTGGAGGATAACAGACACCTCGTGCAAGCATTTGCAGCAAAGCGCGGCTACTCAATGGGTGTATAAGGTAAGATACAATTCTGATGGTAGTGTTGAACGCTTTAAAGCTCGGTTGGTTATTTTTGGTAATCATCAGGTGGAAGGCATTGATTACAATGACACTTTTGCACCGGTGGCAAAAATGGTCACTGTACGGACTTTCTTAGCAGTGGCTGCTGTTAAGAACTGGGAGTTACATCAGATGGATGTACATAATGCATTTTTGCATGGTGATTTGTCTGAAGAGATTTATATGAAGTTACCCGGGTTTAATAAGTATGCCCCATCAAGAGGTACGCATGTCGCATAACCGTTGTAATGGAGTCAAGCAGCACCTCGCTCTTGGTTCTCGGGTTACCAAACTTATGGTTTTGTTCGTCTTACTTTTGATTATTCGCTTTTACTCAAAGTTAAGGTCGCTACATGTGTTAGCAGGTCAATGATCCGATTATAGCCGGTAATAATTGATGATTGCCTCAAGTTCAAGCAAAGATTCGCACTGCTTTCACATGAAGGATTTGGGGATTCTATATTTTTGGGTGTGAGGTTGCCCGTAGTCAAGAAGCGGATATTTCTGGCCGCTGAAAATATGCTCATGATATTATATATTTAGACGGTCTTCCGGGGCTAAACTGGCGGTTTTCCGATGGAATGACGCGATTTAACGAACTAACGGGAAAAGCTTATAGTCTAGTTGGACCATGTAGATATTTAGTCGATGGGTGCTAATATCAAGGTACCACTATATATTCTTGAGATCATCAATAATATCATTGAGAGCTTCTAAACTTTACAAGAGGACACAACTCTCCAACATGCAATTGATTACATGACTTATTCAAAGAAAGCAAATTACTTATCATTAGCATTTAATTTGACGCAATCGTGTCTAGTACCATTCGAGCCGCATTCTGGAAAGATGCTATGAAAGGTTGATCCGCACGATTTAATGCTGCAGAGAAAATGGGAATTCTATGGGGTTCAAGCTATTAGAGGGGCTTATATGCCTAGTGAAGGAAGATTGGCTGCATCTTATGGGGCTAAGTCTCTTATTCAGATAGTGAACAGACTCATGCTTGCTACAATGGGCAAGGTGTGCGTCATTCATGCTCGGTTACTACTGTTAATGGCTCTGGTGCTGTGGTTCTTGCTACTCACAACATTGAATCGGGTAACGCAACTAAACATTTCAACTTATTATATTATCATGTATACTCTTACCATGTTTTTCACAAAAAAACAGCGGTTTTCATTACTCAAACTTGTGACCTAAGATAACGCTTGATCAACAAATTACGGATGTCCGATGGAGATACACAAACGAATATATCAAGGAGCGCACGCCAAATAATTTTAAGGAATGTAAAACTGGAGAACCAAAGGAGGTAAAAGACGCTAGGATTAACAAGGCGACATATAACCCCTTCCGAGGAGATCCCCTAGTAATCCCAAGTCTCGCTTACAATGACTCTTTACCATTGCCCTAAACTTTCTTTTAACTTTGAAATTTAGTTGACAATTTGGACAACTCTACGGAATGTGGCTGAAGTGTTGTCATTTGCTCTGAGAAATGCTGGATTGCAAGTGAGCAAATATTTACCATTTGGGCATGTGGATTTGATAATGCCTTACCTTCTTCGTAGAGCTGAAGAAAACAGAGGCCTCTTATCTACCTCATCTCTTGATAGAGAACTTATGAGGTAATATTTTACCATTTTCATATACTTCAGGAAAGAATTGGCTAGGAGATTCAAATCAGAAATGACTAGTTAGAAACGATTCTGAGAGGCATCTTCATGCTGCAATTGTTGTATATAATTAGAAAACAAGTGTATCCATGTTTGGTAATTTAGACATTACTGAAACTTGTTGATGGTAGTACTTGTAAATAATTCGAGTAAGATTAATATAGTTTTTTTTTTTTTTTTGTAATTTGGAATTTACTATTATTCAAGATCCTTTTGAGTTTATGTTCAAATATGTACAAATAAGAAGTTTTGGGAGCTCTAGAAAGCCAGAAATGGTACTGATACTTGGTTCTTAATTAAATATTTAAACTCTGAGTAGATAATTCACTCAAGAAGAACCAAAGAACTTTGAATCTAGTATTGAAACTTCCGACAAATAGTTCATTCAAATAAGCGGAAGAAAGTTTAAATGTAATAAAAACAATTTGTTATCAAAAAATAGTGAAGAAAGCAGGGGTTAATGAAGGATGCTATCTTGATGAAGGATGAAGGATGCTTCGAAGTCGTTGGAGATGGTGGGAATAAATGCATTACAAGAACTACAATTGAATAAATAAGGCTAACTCAATTGATCAGGATTCAGCAAGTCTTCCTCCTTAAAGCATCCCCTTCTAGCTCTCTTCAATTGACATGAAGCATTATCTTTTTAAAAGCATAATTCCCTGTCATGTTTAGTAGGGTCGAAACTTCCTTTGGGCTCGCAACTCTTGCATGCGCTTTTTGTCCTGCTCGAATTTGCTCTGCAACATCATAATCTCTGCAGAAAGAGAACCAACTCATAAGATATCAATTTTATTTCTTGGTTTCATCTGTTAACAGCATCAATTCCCTCCGGTACAAAAACTCTTGGTTCCATAAAGTTGGGTGAGCACATTTGTCAACAGAAGAAAAGTACTAATAAGACCTGAAGGGCTTAAAACGTATGCTGCTTCATTTGACAATAACTATTACTAGGGAAAATAGTCCCCACATATTGAATTCAGAAAATTTTGAATGACACTTGTATCAGGTAGGGATGTTTTCAGATCTATAACACATTAAACCAATTGGGGCGACAAAAAACAATCGATCATTTTGAGAAAAATGTTTGGGAAGTTAATTGATGACAGTGAAAAGGTTAAGCTTGAGGAGTAGTATATGACTATGTCATTCATTGCTAGTTCACGAGTTAATTAGTGAAGAATCCGATAAAAATTATGATCAAATATATTCACATTTACAATCATCCTCTCCCTTTACGAAAAAGGCAAATATTGTCCTACGATGTATTTGAATCTGGGAAGGCAAATTGAGGAAAGGAAGAAAGTAGCAGAGACAGCAAAGCAAAGAACAATACATACTAGGAATATTTTTAATAAGAGCATGTAAACTTATTATCATTCCCACAGCGCATATCATAAAGTTGCAGATAAGGCATACCATTCTTTTTGGCCTCCCGCTTCTGGAAGCGATAAAAGTCAAGTCCCAGATCTTTATTTTTCTTTGTGGCCATCTTTTCCATAACAGCGGCTTGGGCCACTGAGCCGACTGAAATTCCACTCTCAGCATCTGTAGTCTTTTTCCTACCCTTGTGATGAACAACAACAGTCCATCCACCTTCTGCAGCTTTCTCTTCTTTTTCTATTCTTGCCTGTGCAAAGGATAAAATTAAGAAAAATCAGACAACTTCATGGAAAATTAGAAACTAATAGAACATTTGAAAAGGGACATATTGACGGCAAAAGGTAATAAATTATCAAGATTCAAGACTAGACAAATTTCAGCACTACAATTTGATGTCAAGTTTTAGCAACCAATATTGCTTTCCACCTCAAGACCAATAAAATTATAACAAACATCAACACCGCCACATCAAAGTTTAAACTCCTTGACCGATATTTAAGTTCTGACCATTAGAGAAGAAACCAGTTAGATATAAGCGTGTATATACCTGCTCTTCTTGTGCTTCATGGGCCGTAATGAATTCATCTATCTTTTCTTGCAACACATTTAAACCTGGCCTACACCGATAATAATCTGTAATCCATTCTGCATCCAAAATCAAGTTTCAGGGCATCTCATCATTCATTTACATTGCAGGAAAAAGAGAAGAACACAATTCTTACTACCGTGTAATGAACGACTTATGATAATCTGATACCGTTTTGATTATGATGATCTGATATCACAAAAGATAAGAATCAATTCCTACCACAGGGCTGTAATTATTAGATCTCAGACTCGTCTACCATACTTATTTACAAAATTCTCTTATCTAAGTCACTTATTTTCTCATCCACAATTTAGTAAATCTCAAAAGGAACGAAAACTATAATTTCTATCTTTATCTTTCATTAGTTGTCAATTTGTCATGCTAATATCCCTTTAAATTGGAACAAAATGTTTATGATCCTAGAAAATTACCAACTTCATGAATGACAAAAACAACTTAAATACACTTACGAGAAAATATTAGCATGACAACTACATATTTATTCAACATGCTACTGGCCACTAGATTCAAAACCATACAAGATGCTAATTGCAGAAAATGGGTGTGGCTACTATGTAAATATCAATATTGGGAATTAGCTAGTCTAGTATGTCCCGACTCTTACTTCTCATTCCTTGCAAGGGTCTCTCATCCTCAGACGGTATCTGATAAACCTCATTTACGTCTTCTTTTTTCTCCTGATGTAAATTTACATTCTGCTCAAATGGGTGTTCGTACTCTACAGTTTCAGCTTCACGCGACTTTTTGGTCTTACCTACACAGAAAAGGAAAGTCTAAGAGAATTGCACCAGAACTGATCCTACATTCACAATACTGTCAACATCTTCACAATATGAGAGAACAAATACCACTCAATGACATTTTACATATAACTTAACTATCATACTATATCCCAAAAAAACGATAACTATAAATCACAATGGAGTTGGTTCCAGTTCTAAATTTAAGAATCTGCTCAAGTCATTCACATAATAATATCGGCTTACTAATATCGAGTTTGTTCTTCTTCCGTAAACCCACATCCTTGTTCTTCTTTCGTCCCACGGACTTTTCTAATGCATCGACTTGCTTCGACACGCCTTTGTGTCCCACGGGCTTTTCTAATGCATCGACTTGCTTCGACACACCTTTGTGTCTACGATTCCCCTCCAAAGTTCTATCCTTTCTCTTGATTCCCTTCATTATACAAATACTTACACCTGAAAATAAACAACAGATAACTTGCAAAATCACGAATCTCTAGCCTCCGCCCGTAGAGTAATATCATATAAAATTCTAATCTCTGGTTACCTCAAGTTTTATACTAGCTAAAACAGAATAAAATTAATGATGGATAAAGTCGACACGCAAAACGAAAACTCAGAACGACTCCACCCTAAAGCATGTTTCCAAAGTTAGGATCGACAAAGAACACGAACATCAAGCTCACCATAAACGAATGCGAAAGAAATATAGAAATGCAATAATAGAAATGTTTGTCCATCATGGTAAACTAAATGTCTCAAAAGATTATATCAAAATAACCATCCAACAATTCCTACAAGTTTTCTTCTTCAAGCAAAACAACTTCTAAGTTTTAAAAATTAAAAAAAAATGCTAAAGGTGATGAACAGAAGACTGTTGAAGATTTATAGCCACGGTAAAATATATAAAGAACCACGAGTTTATTCAACCACATATTACATGTAAATTAGGCCTTCATCGCCTAATCTAAGCCCCATTTTGACTTTTTATTTGAATAAGTTGAACTGACCATAATATTTTTGTTTCATGAGTAAAATATTTGGATGAAAATTATATCACGAGTAATTTGAAATGTATTTTTTATTGATATAGTTTTCATAAATTATTATATAACACAAACAAAAATATTTACGGTCAAAATTCAACTATGAAATAGTACAAAAAGTCAAAATGGGGCTTAGATTTAGGGACGGAGGAAGTATTAATAAGGCCATAAGCATAATAATGTATCAGTTCAATATTTCTATCATGGTTATAATCTCATAATCTATAACAGAAACAATAATACTCAACACAATAAGTGTATCATTTACCAACCAGTATTACAATCAACCACTACTCTAATAGGTAGTTCCAAACTAATAGATAATACTTAGTCAACACATTAAGTAGGAACTCAATATTTAACTTCAAACCATAACCCAAACAAAACACAACTCTATTCCGGCCCTCTATTGATTAGCACCAAACCAATAGAGAGGGAAAAATCAATCACGTCACCTAATTGTTAGCACCAAACTAAACAGGGACAACATAGTATAAATCAGACGGGGCTAGCACCAAACCCAAAATAAATCACACAAGACTAGCACCAAGCCCAAAATAAATCATCTGGGCTAGCACCAAGCTAAACGGGAATAAATAACTCAACCTGCACATCATCTTGAAGCCTATTAGCAAAAAGGGCCACCACCGCACTATAACCGGAATAAAGTTCACACAAAATCATATAAATCACATATATCATAATTCACATTTTTATCTCATCAATATATATCAACAATTATATCATCACAATCTCAACATTTCAATCTAAACATTTCATCATATCAATCATCAATACTATCAACAACTCACCAATGCTACTCAATTCATATTCCCATATTATTCACATATATTGATACTCCGAAATAAACATTTACATGCAATTATACAGTCAATATATCAATACACATAAGCATAATATACATGGGAGGTTAACATCCGCCACTAGTTAGTCCAAACAACGGGTCGAGCATCAACTCCTAAACAATATAATAACATTACATTTTTATCAATACTTTACAATCGTACTTTTATTATATGATGCATCTTTTAATTGAAACTTAGGTGTACTTTTTATTTAAAAGTGTATTAGTGAGTATTGACGTTAAACTATCCATAGTTAACAATTAAAAGTGATTCCCAATACTTTATAAAAATCAAAATAATTATCATGATAGATCCGAAAATTTCTAACATTTTTATGATACGTCCAAAATGTACTATATAATTTAATAAAAATCCGTTTCTTACTTTTATGTATTAAAATCTGATTTATTTTAATTAGAAATCGATTTTAGTCATTTAATCATCAATAATTCAAAAGAAATACCAAACTAACTTCAAAACTTATAATATTCCAATTGAAGTTCAAGAATACCCTATATAATAATATAAAATTTCTGTTTCTATTTTGTAAGTGTAAAAATTTGACCTTTTTAATAAAACCTACTTTTTAGTTAATAAATAAGCAAAAAATAGCAAACAATCGCGAAAAACTTCAAAATAATTTTATTTGACCGAAATCCAGTAATAAATATTATAAAAATCTGAACATTATTTTTTATTTCTGGTTTTAATAAATAATAATTAAAAAATCCGAAATTAGTTTTATAAGTTATATTTATGCTCGATCAATCAATATCTTGAGTAAAAATCAGAACTTTATTAGTTTATAACAATAAATCAAATTTATTTTCATTTCCTACCTAAAATTCGAAATTAAACAATAAATATTAACTAAAATCCGAAAAGAAAGTATTTTCCATAATTATATTTCTGAAAACTCTTATTATTATTATTTATAATAATATATGTCTTAAATGTAATTTAATACCATAAAATCGCAATAAATAAATAAATATATATAGAAACTTGAGGTGTAAAATATAAATATTTGCATGATATTTAACTTGAAAATATATAAGCAAAAGGGTAGAGATTAGTACCTTGTAGAAGCTTGTATAAGTTGGTTTAATATTATGGTATGAAAATAAATAAAAAATCAAATGGGAAAAGGACTATATTTTCCTGTTATGGAACAAAGTGGTAATACACGGTAGGGTTTTAAGAGTTGGGTTTTGTACTACTTTGCAAAATTCTTAGAAATTGTTACTAAATCATTTGAATGATCTGATGGTTAATTTTGTCATATGGTAACCCTTATCTCAATTCTCTCCACCACAACATCCCCTTCCTTGTATCCCTCGTTGGAGTTAGATTGGATTCGAATATTCGGTAGAAATAATATGATTAGAGGCTTGTTAGAAATAATTAAGTTCGTTTCAGATTAAATTATTCATCTCAATTAACTTACGTCAGATAATGTCCAATACCCATGAGTCCTTTTATTAATTAGTCCATTATCCTTTAGTCCTTTTATGTATTAGTCCATTAGCCCAATGTCCAATATCATAAACCCCAAAGCCCTTTAAACCCTTAAAGCTCCTATTAATTCGAATTTTATGTCACTATATAAATATTTAATTATCAAATAATTTTATACTTTAAATATTTCGAAACATTAATTATTTTTAATCCAAATTAAAACTAATTCTAATTTAATTAGAAATATTTAATTGTAATAAATTAAATTGAATAAATTAATCTAGTGAAATTAATTTCAATCGATTTAATCGATGTCAAAGCAATCTTAGCAATACAAAAGTCAATAGAATGATAAACAAAGTGAGCCAAAGGACTAACCGATAAGGTTCGAACCACAAGTTCGAGAAACCAAATCGAATGCGCCGTTGCCGCCTAGGATAGTGAGGAGGTGAGGTGGAGTGTTACGTCGCGCGCCCAGCCTCAGGAGTAGTGAGTGAATTTGAGTCATGTTTTCGACTCAATTGAATAATTTTCGAATCTGACAATTGATGGAAGAAAGGTGTTCTAGTGTTACGCTATATTAATTTTGAAGCCCGACTAGCTGATTAATCGTATTTAATTGACATTCATACATAAACGAGTTTAAAAATTAACATAGAGCAATATATATCATATATTCGAACTTATGAAATTCATGAATCATATTAATTACATAAATACAATCTAGTAATCCGACTCTGGCGCCTTTGTTGGTTTATAAACGTATAAATAATATTCTAATAATACTATGGATGCAATCTCACTTGGTATTTACTAGTTGCGTAAATAATAATAATAATTATAGAGACAAAATATGTACGGATTTTTCGAAAATAATTAGAGTAGCGTAGCGGAATAATATGATGGAAGTCATGAGCGACCAAAGTAGAGCATTTAAGAAATTGTCGCATCAACGAAGCGAGCAAGTCACATGGAGTTTACTACAAAACTCCTTTCTGGAGTATTAAACTTGATAGAAGGAGGTTGGGGAGAAAAAACCTAAGGGTTTCTTCCACCTACTAGTTGACTAAGAGAAGGGGAGGGAGAGAGAACTTTTGTCTTTCACTATTTCTCAAATGAGAAGTGAATATCAAAATGTGAATGAGCAAGTTTTCATCTCCAAAAAGTGATCTTTATATAGGCGTAAAATCGCTTTTTAGGCCCTCAAGAAAAATAACAACTGGCACCACCTCCTCTTGCTGTATTAGTCGAGACACGGGGGGTTCGAGAACCTTCCACTTTATCCCTTAAAATTAAGACATCTTGTGGAGAAAGAACATTACGGAACCCGCATCCTTTAACCCTTTTAGTCGAACCGGGCGGTTTTCAAGCGATTGGAATTCGCCCAATGTTCTTATCTGGCTTATTTTAGAAGCCACAGAAGTTATAATTAAATTATGACTTGATTTCGTTGTATATGTGTGACCTCTTTGGCTCGAGTGACAAAAGCCATATATTAATAAGTTAACCGAATATTATATGATAATATATTGATTATGAAGCGAGACCACAATGGCCATTAAGCCAATCATGAGTGTCACGTCAGTATCTAATATGAACATTTATCTCATATAATCGAGCGTATATATAAAACTTCATCTTAAATGAGCTAAAATCGGAGTTTAATACAATCAAATTGTTTAACGAGGCTATTCAAAATATCTCGTATTTCGACACTGCGACTTTGCGGGCGGTGCCCATCATCAGCGTTCATACGTCTTTGGTTTTCAATAGTCGAGCTATGGTAAAGATTATTGTCACGAACTCACCATGGCTGTGGTTTTAACGGTTTCACAAGTGTCGATATCCGGCTGGTGGAGATGGCCATCCTGATACTTGTATTGAAAATTCACCGGCTTATCTTAAAACCACCCGACATATCGTTGTACAAATCCGTATGATGTATAGGTCTTTCCGTCCTTACGTTTGTAGGGTCACCACGACATAATGCGTTATAGTTTTCCTTCTACGGAGAAGGCGTTTGACGAGGTTAAAAATATGCCCTTTCTTGTAAAATGGAATCTTGCCATGCAGGTCGAAGAATCGCCATTTAACAGTAAGTTCTGTGATAATCTTCTTAGGACATTAATATGTTATCTTCTTAGTTTCTCAGGCGAGTCGGTACTTGATCGTAAAAAAGCAAAGTACTTAGGCAATGCGTACGGGTGTGATTTATTAGAATGCATCGCTTTCGATCAAAAGTGGCGATCGACACAACCAATCACACACACTAGTTGTTTGGTGTTAAGATTCCAATTAGTAGACACACAACTAGGGGCAGTAATCTCATTGTTTCTAAGGCGGCGGAGGATTTTGTTGGGATCACGTATCCGGGCCTTTCACAGAGGCTTTTAGATTCTTCTTGAGTGGAATCAAAGTGTCATTGTTTGGGCAATAGCCGTATGTAATGTATGTCATGCGAAATTATAAATGTATACTGAATATATTTGATATTGATTTAGAAGCTGAAATTCATGCATTTGTCTTTGATAATTGAAACATTTATAAAAGAAACTAAGCTCCCACTAAAAGCCTAACACCACTCACATACATTTCTCAATCAGCGTTAATGCGTGTGCTTATCATGTTTTGGTTGAGTTAGGGGTCTACTAAATTGTAAATGCAATGTCTACTTTACATGCACAGCTCATCTCCTCTTTTAGAGCTATATCCCGAATGAGATGGTATTTTTCCACAAACCATTGCTTGGATCGGAGATGCTCTTAGAATTTCTTAGCTTTGAGCAATTGCGCGGTATTAGCTAACGATTCAGGGGTGGATTCTGAAAGCTAGAGGCACAGCTCCCGAGTTACATCACGAACTTCTTGTCAGCCAAAGCTTCTTTTTAACCCAAGGAAACTCGTATTTCAGCTTCTATTAATCGATTGACTTGATGCCTTGTTTGCCTACTACGAGACACAGCTCCCCCACTTGTTAGAATACATAGCAGACTAAGATCTAGAATCATCTTTAGCCGGTTTTGGGAAGCTGACTTGCTCCCAGTGGCAACCGCCACTAGCATCCTTTCCCTCCGTACACAAGTCATGCATCCTTAGTTATTCTTAAGAACTTAAAGGGTACAGCCTTTTTAGGCTGTCAGAGTATGCGTTACAGGGACATGATTGGCTAACGACTTCGTTACATCAGAAACTTACCAACAACGTATGGTCAAGATTACATAACGCCAATGGCATACATGATGGAATCTTATGGGCGAGCATATGGAGCTTTACTCTTAGCTTTGTCACCGGTTTTGAAGTGGAATTTGTCAGGCAATTTGGGAATCATGTCTCATGGGAGGGCCAAGCTTCTTCTTGGGTTTCTCCACCAAAGAATCTGTACACACAAAAACTTGCATCAATACATAAGGTATTAGAAGCTCACGATCCGATAGGCTTATTTTGAGCGATTCCTATGTATCTTAGGAAGTTCAAAGAATATATTGGGCTTTCTCTTGGTCTTCATTGAGACAAATTTTACGCGCTTCATGCTGGATTACGAGCTCAGAGCATAAGTCTCAGAACGTGATTCAGTATGTCAAAATCTATATGAGACCTGAAATACAATAGCAGCTCCACATTAACTTATGGCATATGCAAGGAACTTAGCCAGCATTTCTTATTTTTTAAGGGGATTTTCCCTGTTGAAGGTTGTATGGCGATTATTAATAAAGAATCAGCCTTTGGGAAAAGAATCTTCTTGCGTTTTAGCAAATCAAAAATTTACCGTTCTTCGTTGAAATAAAGATTCCAACTCCCTCATTGATTAACCGGTCTGATGATGGATACATGCAAAACTTACCTTAACTGAGTCCTTTGCTTGCATGTAAATCAGGAGGGCTAAAGTCATACTAAACGCCGGACTTTCATCAGGGTTTTACGTTTAAATACCATTTCATCGATGGGTCGCACCCTGCAGGAATCTATCAATCATCCCGTACTTAGTATGGTATATTGAGTCGATCTCGGATTTCGCCCGAAACAAATAGACATCGAGGCGTCCTTTTCCTTCGTTGCTTCTTCAGTATGAAGACAATCACTTTCAACTAAGAAGCTGCATTACCATTGCATAGGGTTCCAGCCCGAGTTCTATCAGGAGCTTCTCGGGGTTTTTGAATTTGGGAGGTTAGATCGCGGTTTTCCTTGGGTTGAGTGGAGCTTCTTTTATGTAATAAGGATCCGCCTCCTGATGAGATTTGGGTGCATTAGCAACCTCCTCCTAAAGTTTCCAACATCATTATCCATGAATCTTTTTATCCATGTACTCCCTTTTCAAGGGAGAAGACTGCCATTCACGAACAACAAAGATTTTGTTCTAAAAACTTTTCTAATGAAATAATATCCTCAGAATTTGTAAGGGTATCCAGTAGTATCATTTGTGGGATTTGGGTCTAAGCTTGTCTTTGTTAACTTTTAACTACAGTTTCCATTGCTTTGAAAATTCTCATATACTATTTTTAGGAGGGTTTTTCAAAACCATCTAAATACGGGGTTCAAGGCTGATTTTGTTGGAACTTCTTTAATTGTATTCGGGGTTTCGTCGTATCTTCATGGATGGTCGGTAGTGTTGAGGTGCTCCATGTCAATCGAACCATGTCTAAAGGTTGCGTTCTCCTTTTCGGATATACCGCTATG
Organism: Lithospermum erythrorhizon; assembly: GCA_019722365.1. NCBI lineage: Eukaryota > Viridiplantae > Streptophyta > Magnoliopsida > Boraginales > Boraginaceae > Lithospermum > Lithospermum erythrorhizon. Next base: position 88,890 of record JADFUC010000708.1, read on the forward strand.
TTGGGGTGTTCACGGAGGGAGTGAGCTATGATATTATACATAATTAAGCCGGATATGATTCGAGAAGTCGTGTCTCGGTATTCTGCTTTCGTAAGGATCGGAGGGCCATGTTGTTTTTGTTCGGTTGCTTCTCGCTACATACAGAAACTCTTTGAACACTTGAAGGCTTCATGTTTGTGCTTGACGGATATATGACCATATCTAATGTAGTCATCGGTGAAGGTTATAAGAGTATAGAAACGCCTCCTCTTTAGAAGCATGTTAAGACAGTCATGTCTGAAATCTGCGCCCTTTTGGTTTTCGTTGAAGGAAGCTTAATCATCTTGCGTATCAAAGCATGACTCGCGTATGTCGAGTATTTAAAGCTCATGTTGCTTCTGAGAATACCGCTCGATTTAAGTCTTTTCATGTGTTTGTCACTAGTATGTGACCAAGCACCACAACGATACCATAGGTATGCTTAGGATTCAGCTTCCATTCGGTTTTCTCCTTTTAATATTAATACGTTATATGTTTCTACTTTTGTGTCTAACCGTATAGACTTAGCGATTATCATAATTAAATTTCATTTAGAAAAGAAATAAAAGCAACATTATTGGTACATTGAAATAGAAAAAACCATCCATGATTAAGCGAGAAATGGAAATAATATTCATGCCTAATCTTTGGTACCAAAATAACATTGTTCAAAACAAGTTCCAATCCAAAATTGGGCAATGCTAATTTAGTAGACCCGTTGTAAGCATCATCAACTTTTGATGCATTTCTTGACCATAGAATCCACTTCACGCTTTCTCCAATCGTTTCTTATTCTGAGGGTTTTGTACCTTTCAACAAATATGAGTACCAGGTAGATTCTCTAGCACCCCAATGTCGGAGTAAGGAGTTTTTCTAGAGTAATAAACATAACTACATAGTCGAGAATGGTACTAGTTCAATCTTCTTTTAATAAAATTACTTCCTTTACAAATTCACGGCTTGATGCCATAATCCAACAGATGATGATACATTTATTATTCTTAACTGCATCCTTCTTGATTCGCTTTGGGGTTGTAGTGGTTGGCTTATTAGCCTTCCACCGTCGCTTCCTTTTGAACTTATTCTTGTTCTGTATTATTATAACAGAATCAGCTTTACCTTTCTTAAGGTTTTGCTCGGCATTGGTGATCATGTCATGCAGCTCCGATAACGACTTATGGAACTGGTTCATGTTAAAGTTCATCCCGAAGTTTGTTGAGCAGTCGAGGCCAGCGACTTGAGGATGATGTCTCTTGTTAGCTCCTTGAGACGGGCGGGCCGAGGCAGTACAGCCTTTCGACCAGCCCATCATCTTTATGATATGGGGACTGCAGAGGTTGTCCACGTATGACTTACAATCAGCGAGGGCACAAACAGTATCGTACCTCTCTCGTACCTACCATTTGCGTGCGCTTTACGGAGCAATTTTCCGGTTCACGATACATCTTGTAAGCGTTGACATTTTGAATTGATAGAATTAGATTCCATGTTCTGACATTAGGCACTAGGCGTCGGTAAGCGTAAAATCACTTGCTCGTATTGATAAAGCCAAGCTCACCATCGCCTTCTTCGAGGTTACGGAGGCTTAAGTTCACTGCGTGGTAGGTCCTCAAAGACTTGAGAACTATTCTCAAGTTCTTAGCCTTCTAATCCTAGGAAGTTAATGTCATTCGGAGTTTGTATTTTTTTTAATGCCGGATCGGAGAGTTTTCGAGTTATTAGTGTTTGGTCATTTTAACTACAATGAAATATTTGAGCGGAACAACAATTCAATTTTCATTTATAATAATGTTCTAATACTAAATAATAGAACATAAATACTAGTCAGCTGTGATCCGCTTTAAAAACATGAAGTATACAAAGACTTCCATATGATCGAGTCACCGATTATATGGGTATGCTTAGATATACGCTAATTATGATTAACATAATCGTTAGCGTCACTTCAAGAAGTTCTACGGCGTATTAGTGACCTTTTAAATCACGGTCCGATGTCATCATGCACCGGCTGGCTAACCGAGAAACTACTAATGACAATTCATAATGGATGGGTCCAAGCCTAAGACTTTCTTGGGAATCGCTCGATCCATCCACGTCGAAGCGCGTCCAAAGACATAAGCATTGTCGTACTAACGTGCCGTTCTTTAGCCCGGCCCAACTTTGAGTTTAAAGTGTGACAATATTATTTAACTTAATGGTGGAATTAGTTATATTTAGTAATACTTATGATTATACTAAGACATATATTCTATCAAGCCAAATCTATATATCACATCAATCATAAGACTAAATATAACACATGAGATATGTGATACGACTTATGAAGGAAAATACGAAACTTATACTAGTTCTCAACTATTTTAATTAATAACTATTTCTCGTCAGCCTGACTCTCTAGTGGATCTCTATCATTTAATTAATTATATTAACAGTTAAATAATTATTAATTCACAAGTCATTCATTTAGGCAAAACAGTACAAGCCGTATTTCATAAATACAAATAAGTCGTATCATAAAATCTCATGGCATCCATCAATATATCATAACATATATTATAAATGAACAAATTAATTATCTTAACCATATTTATACATGTATAGCATGGATGAATAAAGTTGAACAAGTACATATCGTCAATTCGAGATTATATCTTGTTAATACAATTATCGAATAATATAAACAATTTTAGTTGCTATTCGGAGGATCATATCAAATAAATTTAAAATTCAACTTCAATTTTATGTCACTATCGTATTTAATTATCAAGATAATTTTTATACTTTAAATATTTACGAAACATTAATTATTTTAATCAATTAAAAACTAAATTCTAATTTAAATTAGAAATATTTCATTGTAATAAATAAATTGAATAAATTAATCACGGATGAAATTAATTTCAAAATCAATTTAATCGATAATCCCCAAACTTATCTTAGCGACCCAAAAGAATTCGGCGAGCGATAAACAGGTGAGCGAAAATTTTGACCGATAAGATTCCGAACACAGGGTTAGAACTAAGTCGGGATTCGCCGTGCAGCTGGGGTGGTGGTGGTGCGTGTTGTCCTTGCCCAGCCCGAGGTATAGTGGTGAATTCATGTTTCGACTCAATTGAATAATTTTCAGATCGACAATTGATCAAAAAATTATTCTAATTATTCTGATATATTAATTTGGCCCGGTAACTATTAATCATATTCGATTGACATTAATAAAACAAAGTTAAAGATTAACAAGTAATATAGCATATGAAACCGAACTTATGAAATTCATGAATCATATTAATTACATAAAGCTAGTCTTGTAATTGACTCACGGGAGGCCGGTGTTGAGGTGTTTATAAAGTATAAATAATAATAATCTAATAATACTATGGATCACAGCGAATCATGATAACTTTACTAATTTGCATAAACAATAATTATAGGGAACAAAAATATGTACCATTTTTCGAAAATAATCGGAATGCTTTGTCGGAATAATATGATGGAGATCCATGAGCAACCAAGAAGAATGCCTCAGAATTGTCCACGTCAGCGAAGCGAGCAAGTCTCATTTACTAGAACTCACTACGATATTAAAAGCGTAGAAACGAGGTTGGGGAGAAAAAACCTAAAGGTTTGCCACTACTAGTTGACTAAGAGAAGGGGAAGGAGAGAGAACTTTTGTCTTTTCGCTATTTCTCAAAATTTTGATTGCTTCATTGAAATAAAGATTCGGCTCTCCTCGATGGTTGCTTAGGTCCATAGATGATGGATCTATGTAGCTTGCGTCGCTTCTTAGGTCCTTTCGGACATGTAAAACCGGGAGGTTGTGTCATGTACCGTCCTCTTTTCCTAGATTCCCCATTTAGGAATGCTGTTTTTACATTCATCAACCATATTTAAATGTCGTAATATACATGATAGCTTTAAGAAATTCGAATGGATTTAAACTTCACAGCTTTTGAGAAGGTTTAAATCGTAATCAATTCCTTTTGAATACGGTGGGAAACCTTTGGCTACAAAGTCTAGTCTTATAAACATGGACTTTCCATCTTTATCAGTTCTACGTTTAAATACCCATTTACAATGTTAAGATTGCACCCTCGAGATAAGTCTATCGATATCATGCCCGGCAGGAGTTATTTGTCTCCCCCGCGAAGATTTTTATTCCATTTTCTTCCGTTCCTTTGTGGCTTGAAGACACACAAAAAGTTAGTTTTTTCATCTTCCCCTCATCATCCTCTACGCATCAAGGTAAGAAAGGTTGAATCTTGTTGGATATTTCATAAGTTATGGAAGTTTGACTTTTGTTGACTTTTATGATTTTGAGTTTTGAGAGTTATAAATGGTATAGAGGTCTCATCTAAGCTTGGATTATGTGGTTAGAAGTGATGATAATCGATTTTTGGGGTTGAAATGTGTTGAATGTCTTAGTTGACTTTTAGGTTGACTTTTCCAAAAAATTAAATTGTATTATGATATTATGGGACACCCAATATATAGTTGTTTTTGAAGTATAAAGGCATGATTTTGATATTGATTGGAAGATAGTAGGTTGAGTAGGATTTTGCTTAAGTTGATTAATATTTGGGTTGTTGATTAAGGTTATTAGAAATGGAATTAATTAGTTGGGGAATTGATTGTTGGATTGATTAAGAAATTCTTTAGAGTGTTGGAATTGGGATAGAGGGAGGGCGAGAGATTGATTAGTGTTGGGGTAGTCGGAGTTTTGTCGATTTATTAAGTCGTTTAAGCGGCGCCAATAATATTTCCTAGAGTTGTTAAGTTGATAATTAAATATTGTTGCGAGTTGGAAGAAATAAAACTAAAACATCCTTAAGTTGAGTAGTTGTTGACTGAAACCTACAAATGGAATTGTTAAGTGGAAACTAAAATGTGATTAAGATTGTAGTAAGTAGTAATTGTATTTTGCGGATGTTGATTAGGCGAGGCGTTCCATATTGTTAGCCAAGGTGAGTATTTAACTAATAGGTGTAGATTAATTTACTTTCGTGAATGTGTTGAATTTGATGATAATTGTGAGCATGTTATCTATATATGTTTGTGTTGATTGTTTGTGTATGATTGAGTTGATTTTCGAGGCTGTGTTGATCATTTTGGGGTCAGGATGTTTGTTGGTTGGATTGACATTAGATGAGTTGTTTATGGGTTGTTGACGTATGATGAGTTGTATTACCCGGTTTAGTGGCCTTGTACTTCGGTACGAGCGTGATGTAGTGGTCTTGTACTTCGGTATGAGTGTGATGTAGTGGCCTTGTACTTCGGTATGAGTGTGATGTATTTTCCTCGTTCACGAGTGTGATGTTTAGCTTATGTAATAGAGCGGGCATAAGTTTCTCCTGAAGTTGAGGGTTGATTAAATGCGCCTTAGTTATGAAATCCGGGTTCATGTTGAGTTGATTGAGATGTTGAGTTGATTGAGTTGTTTAGTTGTGGGATTGAGTAGTACTAGTGTTGTTGAGTTGATTTGAGATGTTTGAGTTGATTGAGATGTTGAGTTTATTTGGGCATGATTTCCACTTGTTGTTTCTTCTTTGAGATGCGTGATTATGGTTGCATGTTCTTTGTGTGCATGTTAGTTGATTAAACTATAAATTTATGATAATTGTATATCGGTATTAGTATATGCTTTTATGATTACCAACGGGATGATGAACTTCATGTATTATTCTCAATTTATAATGACCTTAGATCGTGTAGTATTTTGAAAAAAAATCTATCTATGTTTCTACTTAATTAACGGTATTATGTTACGCTACGAGTGGGTGTGGGTTAATTTCCACTCTTGAGATAAGTACTCACTAAGCTTCGCAGCTTACACCCTATTCGCTATGGGCGGCATTTTTATTTGTGCCAGGTTGACAGGTGGTGCATCAGCGTTTCTGATTCGTTCGTGTGATCGGGTTTGAGTGCTTAGGTGAGAGACGGGTGGCCGTAGATCCTGCTTGATCTTCTTTTGTTGTTTGGTTAGTTTGGAATGTATATTATTGCATTTTGAGATTGCGGAGGCCTTATGTGATTGTCATTTTGTACTTTGTGATTGTATATGGAGGTTTTGTGCGGTTAGAAATACCCACGATGAATTATTTTCTTAAAAACTGTTCTTCTCAGCTGTATGTTATGTTATTGGGTTATTTAAGAACAGGTGGTTCTTTTCAAATTGAGTCATCTACTCGATTTGGTGACTACGAGTGTCGAGACTTAGCGGGCGATTCTAACCTCGGGCGGCCCGGCACAGGTAGAATGAATTACAATTTGGTATCGAGTGTAGAGTTTCATATGCTTTTGTGGTGTCTGTGTGGTTATGTGCCTAGATCTAAGTTGAATTAGGAGTTGTTTGATATTCGAGTTTTTGAGAAATTACGAAGATGCTTTTCTTTTCGTTTTTCACTAGACTATTGAGGATACCAGCACGAGGGAGTAGATATGGTTAGAGCGTGTGCCACGAGGGGTGCTCGGGGTAGACCGAGGGGTGCTAGAGGTAGAGCCAGAGGTGGTCGGCGGTGTTGAGCCGAGGTGTGGGAGAGATGATGAGCCCGATTGGTGAGCAATGAGGGGTTAAGGTACATCCGCGGCCACAGTTGATCCTGTTGTTGAGGATGAGGTAGAGGTTGGAGAGGATCCAGTACACGCTCTGGTAGCAGCACAACATGAGGCTGAGTTTCAGAGTAAGCTCTTTGATCGTTTTCTGAGGAGAGATCCCCCGAAATTCTTCGGAGTTGGTACACCCATTGAGGCGATTGAGTTCATTAGAGACATGGAGACTATATTCGAGCCGATGGGCATAGAGGGGTGAGGGGTCGGAGTTCCTTTGCCTGGAGCTTCATAAGGATGCTCGTGAGTGGTGGAGTAATTTGCGCCGATCTTTGATTGCTAGAGGAGGCGACGCGTGTCTGGGGAGGCTTTGTAGAGTACGGGAGAACTATTGTCACGAGTACCCACATATGTCATTGCTATGGAGAGAGATTTGATCCTGTTGACTCAGGGTAGTAGATCTGTTGAGGGGTATGAGAGACGGTTCAGTGAGTTGTGTCGCCTGCTTCCAGAGGTGCATCCGAGCGAAGCGAAGAAGATTGAGAGATTTCGTGATGGGTTGAGTTGGGAGATCCGCCACCGGCTATCATTGATGACCTTATTTGGAAGTTTCATGAGGTTGATGAATCTTTGAAGTCGAAGATGGAGTTAGCGAGAGCTGAAGCAAGAAGTAGGCGAAAGAGGGGATGACAAGAGCCGATTGGTACTAGTGGACAGCTTCTAGTTGGAGATGCCGAGGAGGAGGATGAGTGCGAGACTGCCGTCCAGTTAAGAGTCGTTTTTAGTGCTTTTGTTGTTCGCCCGAGGTTATTCCGCGGAGTTCATACATAACGTGTATGCACTTGCTAGATCCGATTGGATATCAAGGAGTATCACTAGAGTTCAGTCTTTGCCGGATGTTTCCGTTGTGATCACAATGGTCATAAGATACAAGATTGTCGGGAGAGGGGATGCGTCTCCGTTATGTCGGCGACACGGACATCTTGCGAGGGTTTGTCACCGGCCAGTAGGTGGGTCGATATTAGAGGAGGTAGAAGTGGGCCCAGCTTTGGAGGCCTTGGAGAATTCGGGGAGTCGCGGAGTTGGAGGATCTCGGGCGCGGCCGGGTAGCGGCAGTGGTCTTTGGCGAGAGGCTAGATCGTGTAGTCGTTCCAGCGAGGGAGGCGCGAGGATGCTCCCAGAGTCGTGGCTTGGCAGTACCTTGTTATTATGTGATTCTGAGGCTAGGGTGCTTTTGATTCTGGAGCTACTCATTCATTTATTTTTCTCAACTTTGTTTATTGATGGTTTTACGCTTTATGTCTTTACTTGGTCCACTTAGTATCGTGACGCACGGTGAGAATGCATTGAGGTTAAGACTTGTCCATAGAGATTGTCCTTTGAGTGTGAATGATCAGTTGCTAGTTGTGGACCTACTTCCGTTTGAGTTAGTAGACTTTGATCTTATTTTGGGTATGGACTGGTTGGGGAGACATCACGCTAATATTGACTGCCACCGTAAGGAGATCATCTTTGCGAGTCCGGGTAGACCCGATATTCTGTTTGTGGGAGTTAGGAAGATCTTTTAGCCGAATTTCATTTTCGGCCCAGCAGGGCCGAGGGAAGTTGATGAAGAAAGGTTGTGTTGGAGTTTTTGGGTATGTGGTCGACTTGGAGAGAGAGGAGAGCAGATTGGAGGATGTTCGTGTTGTCCGTGAGTATGTTGATGTTTTTCCCGAGGATCTGCCAGGGTTACCGCCAGCGAGGGAAGTGGAGTTTTCGATTGAGGTAGTTCCAGGTACCGCGCCGATTTCTATTGCGCCGTATAGAATGGCTCCAGCAGAGTTGAGAGAGTTGAAGACCCAGTTGCAGGCTGGCGATAAGGGGTTAAATGCGGACCCGAGTGTTTCCCGTAAGAGTGCACGATTCTCTTTGTGAAGAAGAAGGATGGTATGTTAAGGTTGTGTATAGACTACAGACGGTTAAACGAGGAGACTATCAAGAACCGTTATACATTACCGAGATAGATGATCCCAGTCGACGAGTTGAGGGATGTTAAGGTTTTTTCGAAGATTGATTTGAGATCGGTTATCACCAGCCTTTTCGATCGAATTATGAGCACTACGAGTTATGGTTGACAACACCAATTTATGTGTTCGGGTCGATCGAGATTAGAGTGTCAAGTAATATAATGAATAAGAGCAGTATGTCTCACAAATTCAATATACTAAGTACTAGGTCTTTTTAAATCTTTTAATTAACTAATAATTAAAGTAGAATTTAAATCTAGACTACTTAACTAAATTGACTAAGCAATTAAATTAGCTAATACTAAATGAATGCACAAAAAGTAAGATCTTACTTAATATTCGAAATATAGTCGGGACACACGATTTCATCGGATCGTCGAGATTGACTCACTAGTAGTTCTTTTTATTAGTTCATAACGGCAACATTCCTATACAATTGATATTGCTTCTCGAGTTAACACCAATTTAAGTCTCTAAGAAACTAACTATATCTCTATGATAGCTTAAAATAGGAGATGCTTTTAATAACATATGTATTAAATTGCACATGGCACGTGCTCCCATATCTACATGGTAATTGAAACGTGTGTTACGATTATTAATTAAGTAGTGACAACCTATTTCTAGCAATTAATCACTTATATGAGCGACTTAATATTGATATCAAGATATTAAATACTAATTATGCACAATAATCGAATTATGGCTGAAATAAAATTAGCTCACGAAAATCAAATCATCGATCAACTACATCGTAGTCTGACTAATAATAAAATTAGTTCATAATAAAATACATAAATAAATACATGAATTTAATGGCATTCATCATTAACAATAATAATATCTTGAATTAAAATTATTAGAACTTCAATTAAAAGTAATCAACTCCAACCGCCTTGATGCAATATATGAAATTAACTCCTCGGTTATGCCCGGCTTCTAATGAGTGCGCCCAGCTCCAAAGTTGATGATGACTTCTTTTACGGAATTCGGAGATGCCTGTAACAACTGCTACAGCTCATATAACATAGGTTGCCATAACCTAATATTAATGGAAGCGAATCACTTATTCTTGGATCATGACTCATTAGCAAATTTTAGTGAATTTCTTTCATATATTCAATTCAAGCCGATTCGCTTCCAACTTTGCTTAGATAATTGCCTAAACTCAAATAAAACGAAAACAAGTGCAAATTATATCGGATTAAGGTAAAAATAATATTAGTTAATACGCAATTAGGGCCTTAAAACATTATATAATAAACACTTATCACACCCCCACACTTAAGCTCTTGCTTGTCCTCAAGCAAATGACATAGGAAACGAGACAAATTAAACATCCAAGGATCTCAAGTTCTTCGTATATCATTGAGTTCTCAGACAACAATCAATCATGAGTAATGGCTCTTCCTACTTAGCTAAACGTAATATCATCAATTCATCAGAGTAGACAATTCTGCTAGTGAATTTCTCACTTCTCACATCACTCAAATGTATCAAGTGAAAGTTCTAGCATTTTAAGCACGATTCTACGAGATCATGCATGTTTCTACCATATGCTTGGTTATACATCTATCGATCCATCGACAATGCATGTAACATAAATCGAGGAAAGATGCTTTTATAGGGTTGTAATGAGGCTTAGTGTGAAGGGTAGGATAAATATTTGGCTCACGGACTTTAATACTCGGGTGATGTGGAAACTCTGAATTAATTATGTTGAAAGAGCATTAATACGAAACAACTCTGACCTTGACCTGACGTTACGTACCGTTTAAGTACCATCGCCCGCTAGTAATGCTTGTCGTATATATATATATATATATATATATATATATATATATCTATATATATATATATATCGTATATTTTATAGAAGTATACCCGTAAACATCAAAGACACTTTTCATAATTCGCTTGAGGCAATTTCTTTTCAACTTTGAGATCATATTTCTCCTTTATGTATACACACTTTTTTCTTTTTTTTTCAATCTTCCAATGTTTTCTCCTTCCCCACTTGATTAGTTCAAGCTCTTAACAAGCCACAATTTAACATGAATAATTCAAAATTCCACGCTCCCAGTAGAGACAACATGGTAAAAATAAGGCTTATAGGCTTAAAAGTGCGGTATAATCACAAAAGAAAGGTCATTTAGGCTCGAGGGGTTATTTAGTGGATAATACATCGGGTTAGCCTTTTTTAGGAGTAACGTGGTTATAACCTAAATGCCTTCATCATTTTTTTATGCATGCATATAAAAGTAACGTTAGAGCGGATTCAAAACAAGTTATGAAGAATCTGAAAACATGTGATATCAGCATAAGAAAGAAACTCGACATAAAATTAGGCACAAAATCTCGCCGCGTAGGGTACGTTCACTAACAAGGTTTATCCCTCGAGCTTCGAAATCAAAACATACTTTTGACTAAGAATGTCGAGTCAAAAACTCAATCAATCATGCAAAAATCATCATCGAATGACATCGATTTACTATTGATCGGGGCCATATCGATTTATCCGTTAAACTTATCATATACTTAAGGGCGATCATTCCGCTTTACCGCCAGAACAAGGCGTTGCGCCGATGCGCCAAATCTGAGAATAAAAATAGACAAGTAAAACTTCACAGCCAAAGTGCAAAGGTAGGCGACTCGGCGTCGAAGAAGGTGGATGGGAGGCATATTGCACTAGAGAATCCGACCCCAAATCAATGTGGCGTAACTAAAAACACAACTAATGACACACTTGGAAAGAAATAAACCGAGCGGCAAAGCAGAAATGAAATTACGCTCTGAATATCGAGGTAGAAACTAAATTACACTACTAATAAAGAAGCTTTAAAATACATAAAAGCAAAATGCGAGAATGCGAGATCAAGAAGCCTAAACACAACGAAATCGATTAAAAATTAACTAAGAAGCAAAGCTGAAATCAAGTCTAAACCGCAATGATGAGCAGAGAGGAAGCGGACTTAAAGACATAACTAAAATAAATCAATAACAACCTAAATTAAAAAATAAAGTGCCGGAAATTTCACAACATAAAATTGAAAATTAAAAAAAATAGGAGATAAGCAGAAAGCAGCGAATACCATTGAGTGGGCGAGGTGGGCATCGCCGGAGATAAGCGGCGGAATCTCACGGCTCGGCCGGAGCTAAAGAGGTGGGAGTTGGAAGGCGTCGTGAGAGGCTGCCTTGATGCTTGATCGGATCTGCGAGGCTGGAACAATCACCGGCCCGGTATTTATGTGATTCTTGAGGCTGGTGTTTGGCGGCCGGGCCGGAGAGCGAGGTGGTGATTAGGCGCCGAGGTGGGAGGAGTCTTGAGAGTGGGCAGTGTATTCAGTGAAGCAGCCAGGCGACGGAGCTGAGAATGCGACCCGAGGCTGCCCGACTTGCGGTTGGAGTATGAGGTAGAGGCGTGGCGACAGGCCGAGGTCAGGAGGTGGAGGCCGGCGGATCTGCGGCCCGGTGAGGTGAGAGAGGAAATTTGGAGGTGTTTGAGGTCGGAGGCTAGAGGTAGCGGCGGTGATCTTCGGTGACCGGTGGCAGTACGTGCCTCTAGCGCGGATCTGCCGAGGCTGCGACATATCTGCGCGGAGGTGATGATTTGGGGAGGTTGGGGGTGATGTTTGTAAGTTGGGGGGAGCTTAAGTGATAAGTGTTAATTTAGAGGCGGTGTTTAATTTTAATTTTTTTAATTTAATTTTTTTTGTGTAAAATCTGACCTGGGGTGGTCAAGTAATTGACCTCCGCTTGGCAACTAATCTGCCGGAGCACATTATTCTCCTATTAAAAGTCCATCTATGGTCAAAATTTGACCTCCGCTTGTCATCCAAACTGCCCCAAAACGTCACCTTTACCAAATTTCACCTTTTTTATTTTTTTTTTCGACACACATGAAACTAAGAAATAAAATAACTAGCAATCTAAAAGATTGGGTTTACTCCCCAACCAAAGCTACGTTTAGCGTCTTTAGCCCGACGAAGGACACACTCATTGATGAGTGGTGCCGCATAACATGACCACCGTATTTACTCTTTCATGTCCACCCGTAATAATGTTTCAAGCGTTCACGAATTTGACCTTAAAAGTGCCACTTCTCCTTATGAGTTATTTCCGCTGTAGGGAAAAACTTGGGTAATGATAGCCGGTCGGAACCATTTAGATTTTAACTTACGAGAACGACCGTGATGCGGAATTAAGCAACAAAAACTTGTTGTCCAACTTTGAAACTTCACGGGCGAGATTAAAACTATCATGATTAACCATGGTTCGCTCCTTGTAAATTTTGCATTTTCGTAGCTCCCAAAGCGAAACTCTCTTGAGCTGGAATTTACGAGATCCATTGATCTCTTTACACAAATCTTTCGGATCAAAATTTAGAAATTTCACCGCCCAATGTGTTTTATGCTCAAGCTCCCTTTGGGAGGTGAAAACTACCATAAACAAGGCGATGGGGGAGACATACCCGATAGGTGTCTTAAATGCGGTTCTATATGCCCATAATGCGTAAATCTTCTTAAAAAGCCGATCCTTACGAGATGCATTGGTATTTTCTCTAAAATGCACTTAAGCTCTCTATTAAGATAATAAATAATGCAACTTTGTGGGTTACCCGTATTTATATATGATGTCTACAAGCCTTATTACAAAATGTTTACCTTAGAAACAATGATAGCTCTAGAGGTCTGAATCTAGTAAGCACATTTTTTCTTTAAGAAAGATATGACTACCTTGGCATCATTAGTTTGGCAATTGCTTCCGCCCTTGGACACATAGTCACATACAAGAATGTACTTATTGGAAAAGATGATGGGGAAAAGAACCCATGAAATCGATACCCCAAGCGTCGAACAAGTCAGCCAGGGGAAAATATTAGTAAGGAGCATCATTTTGCGGGACATATTACTGTTCTCGACTAACGATCACATGACTTCACAAGGTACTCTGATCCTTAAATAAGGTAGGCGATAAAACCAGTTACTTAACACGCTGCGGTGATGGAGTAGGACGGGGAAATGGCCTCACCTACCGGGCATGACAATGTTCTAGGATTATCGGCAATTTGTTTTAGGATACACCTCCTAATGATGTTATCGTACGGAACTTGAACAAGAAGAAGGGATCATCCCAAAGTATTGTTTTCGCGTCGAGATAAAAATTTCTTCTTTTGTTGGTATATTAACTTTCGGTGGTAAGACTCCACTAGCGATATAGTTAACAAAATCTGCATGCAGGTAGTAGGTGCAGTGACTACCAATAATTGTTCATCGGAAGGTCTGTGGGTGTTTCTTCAGGGAGTGATACAATTCTAGATAAATGATCGACCACCACATTTCGAGAACCCGTTTTGTCGCAATTTCTAGGTCGAATTCTTGGAAGTAAAAGTATCCATCTTATCAACCTAGGCTTAGCATCTTTTTTGGAAAGCAAATAATATTTATGCGGCATGATCGTGTATACAACCACATGAGATCCGATCCAAATATGATCTAAACTTATCAAAGCAAAAACAAACGGCAAAGCAATTCATACCGATTGGTAGTATAATTACGTTGAGCATCATTGAAGGTTTTGCTAGCATAGTAAATTACAGGAATACCTTCGTGCTTTTGTCCAAGCACTACACCCGATGGCATAATCACTTGCATCGCACATAATTTCAAATGCGCAACACTTGTCGATCGGGTGCAACGACCACGAGGAGGCGAGAAATAAGTTTATCTTCGATATATTAAAAACTGTAGCGCTCGTTAGTAATATGGAAAGATGCCATCACTTAACAAGCAAATCACATAAAGGTTTAGAGATTTTGGAAAAATCCTTGATAAACGCCGATAAAACCGGCATGACCAAGAAACTTCTTACATCTTTGGCACATTTTGGTGGGTAACTTTTCAATTATATCTTCTTTCACTCGACTTCTATTCTACAAGGAAATTTTGTGACCGAGCAACATCCGCTTCTTGAACCATAAAGTGACACTTTTCCCGATTCAAGACAAGATTAGTCTCATCCACCAGCGCTTCATAACAAGTCAAAGATTAATCAAACAATCATCAAAAGGATCCAAAAAGCAGAAAAATCATCCGCAAAGACCTCGTGCATTTACCATCAAGTCGAGAGAATATGGACATCATGTCACGTATTTGAAATGTGGGCTGGAGCCTGACATAACCCAAACGGCATTCGCCTGGCGAATGTACCACATGGACAAGCAGAATTTTTTGTTTTTCTGATCCTCGAGGCCACCACAATTTGGTTGTATCCTGAATATCCATCTAAAAAGTAGTAGAATGGATACCCAGCTAATTTCTCTAGCATTTGATCAATAAATGGTAGAGGAAAATGGTCGCTTCTGAATTCACAACATTTAACTTTTCGGAAGTTAATACACATTCTCATCCTACTTGATTCTAATTGGGTATCAATTCATTTTTTATCATTTTAACTACAGAGTAATACCCCACTTTCTTTGGTACAAACTGTACGGATTCCATGGCTTATACGAAATAGGATAAATTATACTGCGTCGGGAAGCTTGAGAATTTAGAGCTTTTACCACCTCTCTTTTGAGATTAGAGTTTAATCTCCTATGAGGTTGGATAGTGGATTTGGCACCATCCTCAAGTAGTATTCGATGCATGCGATTGAAGAATTTGAGACCTTGTGCACTCTTGTCGACCAAATGCCTTTTTTGTGCTCTCAAGTACCTTGAGAAGTTTTTTCTTCTTGCCTCGCTCAACAGAAGAAATAGCACGAGGTAATTCATTGTTGCCATGAAGAAAAGCATATTTAAGGTGAAGGCAAGCCTTCAACTCGAGGAGTAGGAGGCTTTTCGATGATAGAGCGGTATCGCTTTGATACAACGTGTCTAGTTGCTATCTTGCGCTACGAAATTGCATAGCGTGGGGGCTGCATCATGCCATGCTACGATGATAATAAGTTTTCATTTGACAAGTTCTCCTCTCTTTAGTATTTGTTAGACATAACTCAACTAAATCCTGAGACTTTAAGCTGCTGAGCATGTTATGTAACGTATCAACAGCATCAATTGAAAAACAATCATTAGTTATCATGGAACTTTAGTGACATGCATGTCAAAAACAACTTGCTCCTCCCCACTCTTAAGATGACCTGTCACATGAACATCGATAAGGGTTAGTGGTAAATTTGGAAAAGGTACACTAGCATAAACAAAGGGATTTCTCGATCGCCGGACATATGTCAGTACAACGGAAGGAAAATCGAGTAGGGAAGATAAACTTATCTACCTTAAGCAAACATCTTCAAAGGACACCATATGGGTACACAATAGACCTATCGGCTAATTGCAAAAGAAATGGTTGTACTCTTGACCTCCTAAACCCAGCATGACATCTTGACAAAGGCATGAGTGATACTTGCACCTAAATCACATAACGCTTTACCAAATTCAATGCCACCGATTGCACAAGGGATTGTAAAACTCCCTGGATCTTTAACTTTTTGCGGCAATTTCTGTTGGATTATTGCGGAACACTCTTCGATGCATTCGTTTCATGTTCACCAATCGCCGTTTCTTGGATAAAATATCTTTCATAAACCGCATAGAGAGGAGAATTTGCTCAAGGGCCTCTGCAAAAGGAATGTTAATATGCAACTTTTAAGCTATCAAAATTTAGCAAATTGAGCATCGGAGTTTTTCTTCTTTGAAGCCTTTGAGGGGTAAGGCGAGGGGGTGGGACATATCTTGAGAAATATTAGATTTATGAATGGCAGAAGCTTCTGTTAATTGATATTTAGCCTTCTCCGTGGTCGTTTGCCGTAAAGGCTCGGCCACCGACCTACAAACTTTACCATTCTTGTAAGTATTTAAATGTGCATGTTCTCGTGGAGTTCTTTTTCGAGTTGCTTGGAAGGAACCCACATTTCTATTTCAATGATACCTCAATTGCTTGGCCCGATTAGCCCGTTAGCCACCGAGGCTGCATCCACATTAAGTCTTTTCCGCTACTTGATTTTAACAACCTGATCTTATCAGCGGGACTGCTTGAGGTTTAAGAAATTTGGATTGATCTTGAAATCTGATGGTCTCATTACACATTTTAGTTTATTTACTCCAAAGAGAAATTGGGGTGGATTTCCTCAGTGTGGCCCAATTGTGGAGGCCTGATACAGCTGTCGATTGAAATTGGATGCATATTGAACTTGCTACGTAGGGCCTCCCAGAGAGACAGATATAGTTTCATGATTACCACCACATAGAGTACGATTGGAACCATATTCTGCCGATCCTTGCCCACCGTGTCCATTTAAGTAGTTGCTGGCGGGTGTAAGGGAGGCGGGCACATGCTTCAATTTTGTCTTTCGTCAATCCTCAGGGACCCCAGCCTCTGCAGTATGTGCGAGGATAAGGGGCTGAGGTGTTGGTCTTGATTATTCCTCAATAAGATATAAGCTTAAATGGGCGTCTTCTTACCGAGCGCTCTCCGGCGGGCATCTAATATAGTGCGGTGCTTGGTGTCGACCCGTTATGGAAGGTTTGCACCAAATAAGGTAGGGAAAGCTATGATTGCAGGACACTTTTACAGTGGGCCTTGGGCTTGGTTCCCAAGCCTCACTGACCATCTCATCTTCATCTTCTTTGGAAACACCTGATGTGAACAACTTTCAATTTGGTGGATTTGGATGCGGGGAAAATATCTTGCTAAAAACTTTTTTGCACTCTTGCTCCCGTGGTCACATTTGTAGGATTTTGCAGGCAATCCACCACTCTTTTGCTCTCCCAGGATAGAGAAAGGGAAATACTTGATCGATTGGATGAAATTATTTGGAACACACCATTTACTTTTAGAGTAGCGACTATCTCCATAGAAATTTACTAAATGCTCATTAAGTCTTACATGACCCGAGGCCATTAATTCTTAGCGTGATTCCTCGCCTTGGATCGGTCGCAGAACTTGACTCAAAGGTGTTGGCATTGATTGGTGGTAGCTTTGAGCATGTGGCGATTAACCCCTCCAATGTAGGCAATGCGTAATCCCTCAAAGTCATCAGGGCAGTCATCGCCCATCCCATGGAAACATCAGCTTATCTGTTGTTGTAGTTGTATTGGGTTATTATTGGCCATGGTAGATGAACTTTCAGCGTTTCTTCTTCGAGTCTCAAAATTTAATTTCCTATCTGTTTTCTCAATACTACGGATCAAAAGAAGCAATTCTCCAAAATGATGTGAGCGGGTCATGCACTAAAACAATAATATAATAAAAGAGATAAATCTAGCTAAAAACAACCAATATAATAAAACTAGCTAAGTTAAGGGCAAAATTAAACTAATATTAGTATCGAGAATTCGGCTTAGCAAACAACAATAATTTATGTGTTCAAATTAATAGGAGTCGGATGGGTATCAAAATGTATAATGAATAAAGACCGAGTATCGTCTCACAAAAATTCAATATATACTAAGTACTAGGTCTTTTCTTAATCCTTAATTAACTAATAATTAAGAGTATATTTAAATGCAGACTACTTAACTAAATTGACTAAGCAATTAAATTAGCTAATACTAAATGAATGCACAAAAAGTGAATCTTACTTAATATTCGAAATATGAATTCGAGGACACCGCGATTTCATCGGATGGAAGTCGAGATTGACTCACCTAGTAGTTAACTTTGACCAGTTCATAACAGCGACATTCTACTGAATTGATATTACTTCTCGGTTAACACCCGATTAAGTCTCCTAGAAACTAACTATCTCTATGATTGCTTAAAATAGGAGATCTTTTTAATAACATATGCTTATTAAATTGCATGACATTACCTATATACATGGTAATTGAAACATGTGTTACGATTATTAATTAAATGAAAGTGACAACCCTATTTACAGCAATTAATCGCGTATATGAGCGACTTAATATTGATATCAAGATATTAAATACTAATTAATATAATAATCGGTATGAAAGCTGAAATAAATTAACTCTGAAAATCAAATCATCACAGATCAATTTCATCGTAATGGTCTGACTAATAAAATTAGTTCTGGCCAAAGACATAAATAAATACATGAATTTAATGGCGTTTCATCATTAACAATAACCAATATCTTGAATTAGAATTATTCGAACCAATTAAAAGTAATCAACTCCAACCGCGCAGTGCGCGTAATAGCAATTAACTCCTCGATTGCTTGCTTTGCCGACTAATGGTGTGCTTAGCTCCAAAGTTGATATTCTTTTTCTAGATATTCAGAGATGTCTCTTTTTTACTCTAACTCCTCCTCTTTTATAGGTTGCCATAACCTAATATTCACGGGCCGAATCACTTATTCTTGGATCATGACTCATGTAAATTTTAGTGGACTGCTCATATCTTCAATTCCAGGCCCGATTCCTTCACTTTAACCGATAATTGCCTAAACTCAAAATAAAAGCGAAACAAGTGCAAATTTATAACCAGTTAAAGAGTAAAAATAACATCAGCTAATACATAGTAGGGCCTCAAAATACTATATAATAAACACTTATCAATGGTGATGCAATTTGGGTTGACTAATGCACCAGCAGCATTTATGGATTTAATGAATTAGGTGTTAGGGAATTCTTGGATAAGTTCGTGATTGTGTTCATTGATGACATTCTGATCTACTCGAGTGGCGAGGAGGAGCACGAGAGACACTTGCGGGTGGTGTTAGAGGTATTGAGCGAAGAAACTTGGTTATGCCTTGAGTTACTTTGAAGTGTGAATTATGGTTTCTGAAAGTGCAGATTCTTGAGGCATGTTGTATCGGGAGAAGGAATTTGTGTGGATCCACTAGAGGTGGAGGTTGTTA
Organism: Lithospermum erythrorhizon; assembly: GCA_019722365.1. NCBI lineage: Eukaryota > Viridiplantae > Streptophyta > Magnoliopsida > Boraginales > Boraginaceae > Lithospermum > Lithospermum erythrorhizon. Next base: position 108,284 of record JADFUC010000708.1, read on the forward strand.
AATAATTGGGGGCGACCACGAGTGTGACAAAAGTGAGGAGTTTCTTAGGTTTTACATTTGGGTATTCTGGGGGAGATACATCGGGGAGGCTACCGTTGATTGCGACTCCGATGATCAAGTTGACCAGGAAGGGTGTTTCCTTTATTTGGATGAGGATTGTGAGAGCACATTTGAAGTTGAAAGCGAGAAACTCTTGCGCCGGTTTTGGCCTTACCATCCGTGTTTGAGGGTTACGTGATATGTGGCGATCGCGTCGGCGCGAGGAGCTTGGGTTGTGTGTTGATGCAGAATGGGAGAGTGATTGCTTATGCTTCTCGGCAATTTGAAGAACCATGAGGAGAATTGCCCGACTCACGATCTTGAGTTAGCGTGACGATTTGTTCTTGTTGAAGTTGTGAGGTAAGCGTGCTTGTATGGGGTTAGATGTCGGTTTCACGATCATAGCAAAAGTGCAGGGAAGTACCTCAGCGCCAAGAGACTTTGAATTTGAGGCAGAGGAGATGGATGAAGTTTATAAACTACTACGATCGACTATTAATATAGCCCCGGGGAAGCTGACGTTGTAGCGGATGCTTTGAGTCGAAGGGGAAGGCAAAAGAACCAAAGGTAGAGATGAAGCGGCTTGGAGTTGATCTTGAGGTTGGTTTATTGGTAGCTGCAGGATGAAGAGAGATTGCGAGAGTTTGTGGCGGGTGTTTGATTTGTCGGCGGTGGTGCTTATAGACGCCTGCGGGTTTTGTTGCAGCCACTTTCGATTCCTGAATGGACATGGGATAACATTACCATGGATTTGCTTAATTTGACTTCTAGATGTTCGAGGCGAAGCTTGATGGAATTTGGGTGATCGTGGACAGATTGTCGAAGTATACTCACTTTCCTAGCGATTAAATAGATTGAAGGACTGAGGAGGCTAGCAAAGATGTATGTTGATCAGTTGACGAGATTGCATGGGGTTCGATTAATGGAATTATCTCGTAGTGATCACGAGATTTCTTGAGATTTTGGTGGGGTTTTCAAAGTGTTTGGGGACGAGTTAATTTGAGAGTACATCTTTCCATCCCAGACAGATGGGCAATCGGAGAGGAATTCAAACTTTGGAGGATATAGCAATACGTAACTGG
>JADFUC010000512.1:0-63766 GCA_019722365.1 Lithospermum erythrorhizon
AAAGAAATTCTCCATTTGGGGGGCTTTTCAATACAAGTTCCACTTCACCGACTCTTCGTACTTGTCTTTTTTACTTCCTCACTCTTGCCTCTTTGTGTTACAATTCCATTTTGATGTATGTTTGGTACTTCCACCTCCATGTTGGTCAGGGCTCACCTCTGGACACTTGGGTCAGTTGACGGTCTCAGTCGCTATGGCTAAGAGTCCTACCTTAAAGAGTTTTGTATCCCTACTTATTCCAGGCCCTGGATCCTCCCTTTGTGTCCTTAGGCAATGGATGTGGATCTTTCTCGATGGGGTGATCAGCATATGACATCTCCCTTTACCCAGAACCTCCTCCTTGTCCAACGCAAAGGGGATTCGGTTCTCTGATCAGTCGGGCAGTAGGATGTACTCAAACATTTAGATAGATTTACATCAATTTTCCCATCCGTCGGCCTGTGTTTAGGAACCTGGCATACCTTGACACTCTATCACATAGAACTTTTTATTCGACTTTCTAAAGACAGCTTCTGATTGAACCCAATCTTTTATTCAAAAATAACAAAGGGAAATACAAAGGATGAGCTTACACGTAGTATCTCCTCAGGTGACATGCGTTCCACGATCGCGGCACCTGTCGTCCATCGAGGGTTTCCAGTTCATACGTGACCGGCCCTAATGATCCTCCGACAAGGTATGGCCCTCTCCCAGGGTAACTCCATCTTCCTAGGTTTCCCCTTTGGGCGGATTCTTGTCATGATCTAAGGACCGGATCTCCCACCAAGAACCATTTGCCCCAGACTTTTGTTGTAATGAGCGGCTACCTTTACTTTTGTATCGTTCCATCCCTGTCGACGGCGAGTGCCTCTTTTCTTCTAACAGGTCCAAAGCAGCCGCAACCCCTGCTCATTGGCCAACTCATGTAGTACGACACCCGGCTATTTCCATGTGAATCTCCACCGATAGCAGGTCATCGACCCGTACACAAGACTAAAGATATCTCTGCCTGTGATTTTGGGGTTAGGCGTAACCAAAAGAACCACAGCACTGTGGGGAGCTTCTTGTCCCAACAGCCTCCCTCTTCTTGAAGCCATTTCTTGACACCCTTGAAGATTACCCGGTTCATCACTTCCACCTGTCCGTTGGCTTGGGGTATGATACGAAAGCCGTCTGGTGTTCTATACCCAGCTCCCAGCACATGTCTTCAATCTTTCCGGCTGTGAATTGTGTCCCATTGTCAGTGACCAGTACTAGCGGTATGCTGAAGTGGGTGAAAAATCATCTTTAAGAACCGGAGCACACTCCCTCTCCGGGTCTCGCTGGCGAGCCGCTCGCTTCTACCCACTTGGTGAAGTAGTCCACTGCTACGATGGTGTACCTTTTGCTCTCCGGTGTTCGGAAGGTTCCCACAATGTCCACCTCCCACCGGGTAGAAAAGTATCGGGCACAAATACGATAATCACCTCTACGGAGTTCGCGCTGGACGCCGGGCGCGCTTTGATGTCACATCTCCGGGTACGGTATCGCGCCCTTGGCTACAGAGGGCCGTAATACCCCTCGATCGTAGGATCTTCCGAGTCAAAGCCTTAAGTATTAATATGACTCCCACATTAGCCCCTCAGCACTTTCACCGCCGCTTCCGGGCGACACATTTCAACAACAGTTCGAAAGACTCTCCGTAGATCCTCGCCCAAATAGGTATACCTCAAGATTTGTCTCTCGAACCTTGTTGGCCACCGGGGGGTCTTCGTGGAGGGTTTCGAACTCAAGAATTCTTAAGATACCCCCGTACTCACGGCCCAGCGCATTCTCTTCACCTCCGGTAAAGGTTCATCACTTCTTCGCCGAAGGCTTCTTCAGCCTACCCACCCATCGGGTAGTCCTGCGCCTCCATACTCCACCGCGCCCACCGGGACAACCTATCCGCCTCCCGATTTCTCTCTCTCTCGAGGAACATGCTCCATGACAAGACCAACAACTGGGCCAAACCACGCACTCTCCGCAGATATCCGGGTCATTGACCGGGCGGAGTATTCGCTAATCTGAGACCCTTGGGAACCACCCGGTTGCCTGGATCCACATACAAAGAACTTACTCGCCTGCTCCGTAGGCTCCACCAGTCGACCGATTCGGCACCTCATCCATCGCCCATGAGTACACTCCACCATGATATCGCCACTATCCGCGGGCTTATACGTACATCTTAACTCACTAACTCTATTGCCCATTTGACTATTCGTTCAAACCGGCTGGGTTCCTAGTATTTCCGCCAGAAGGTCGATCCGTGATTACTTCCCACTGGTGTGCCTCAAAGTACGGTTTCAGCTTTTTTGGTCGCCACGACAAGGCAAATATCAGCTTTTTCAATTGGACCGCTAGTACTAACGGTCTTGCTCTTACCAAGCCGGGTCACCTTTTTTCTACCGAGATGGACAAAATTTTAACGCCATTACAAGTTGGGCTTTCGCATTCCGCCCATCCACGTGTCCATGTCCATTTATTCGGGTCGCTCATCCTTGATCCTTCTTCGATGAGCCTAATCGTCGACCCATCTCTAGATCGCCCATTCAATTATGCGGGATTTTCTACACTTTTACTGTTGATCGATATATCAAAGCTAACCCCGACAGGAATCCCTCACCACTAATCTAATCACCCTTACGGTGTTTGACAAAAGCTATTACGTATTTCCGCCATTGCATCGGATGTCAAGTAACAATGTGAGACAACAACATAGTACAATTACTTAACTATGAACATATATATACACGGTGATCTATAACATAAAGCTCTCGAAAGTAATAATCGACCTAGATCCTAGATCTATATAGAAAATAAGCCATGTATGGTAGTGGACGGTTCTAATAATTCTTCTTAATCATTTTATAGAGAAAAAACTTCATTTTTCTCAGGCCAAAGTTTCTATTTCAAATTATGGAAAAAATCCATCCATATCGTATTCTAGGGTCGCTTGCTCTCCTAAGACGATTTCTCAATACTACAAATTGTGTCAACTCTAGATCACATTCTAAGCCCATGGTCTAACAGAACCCTTCTAAGAATCCAATTCTCACTGCTAAGGCCCAACACCCGCAACCGCATTGGGTTGTTACCAAATGTTACAATAGTTGGTGTAAAACAATTTGAAACAATATTCTTCAAACAAAACCTTTACTTCTTCTGATATATCAACCATGACTTATGAAAATACACGGTAGCTCAACGAAAAACCTTAGCTAAAGAATATGCACTAACAAACTCCCCATTTGATAAGTTTTTGTGGCAAATCCTAACCCTTTTGTTCTTCTTTGATTCTTCACTGAACGCACAGAAAACACTCGGGAAAAAACGGACGAAACACATCTCCTTGAAAAGTGCATCTTGGCTTCCTCAATTCAATCTGATAACACAAATGAAAAGCTCAATCCCACGACATAACCACATGATGAATTAATTGAAATTTTCTACTCTATTTTCTAGAAACTCTATCCAATCGATAAATAGCATTTTTGATGGGATACTTTCCGTATTCTCACCACATGTCTAAAACACTTGGTATAACATTAATGATCTATCACACGGGTTCCATTCAACAAAATTGGTAGATGATGATAAACATTTGTAATGAAGAGGGAACTTCTTCATCATTAGAAAGAATCACATCATCTTTTCTCTTTCGTAATGTTTTAGATATGTTACTCCGAATAGCCATTCGAGTATGGACCAACTGATTGTTACATAAGTGGAGGGCATCGACATGTTCTAGCACATTCATCACACTACGTGATCACCTAAACACATTTCAAGATCAATTCTTCGCTACACAATGCATCTCCTTCTTACTTTTCCCCATAATTTATTCATATGTTATCTAACTTGTTTGACAGCTTGTTTCATAGTCTATTTTTCTTTCTTCCTTACTCCATCGCAACATTTCTCAAATGGATCTTCATAAATGACATTTGATAATTATTCTTTCCTTTTCTTTCAAGGCCTATCTATGTTCAACAACAACCCTTTAGCATTGCTTTAGTAATTTTCATTACTCTTGGCTTCTCTTCTAGTGTACATCTCAACACTATCCAAATTTTGTTTATTGGTATGTATGGACCCAACCTCCATCTTTTGTAAAGATCAACTTTTTCACAGTTAATACAATTCTTTCAATAGCAATATTTTCTTCAAAGAATATCAATAGTGTCAACAACATCTATACTAGTAGTTTCAACTACCTTCTCCTTAGAGTAAGAATTTTCACCTTGTCGCTTCTCTTTTTCCTTTCATGAGCGGAGGTGTTAATAACTTGGATGTCAAAGGAATGTAGTGGATTTAAATTCTGTAGCTAGCCAACTACGTTTCTCCTTAGAGTCAAATTTGCATGACTGAACATTGAAAGAGTTTTCCTCTCATGGTTCTTCACCGTCGGTATATACGAATCACTCTCCCATTCTACATCAACACAACCCAACCTCTAGTGCGACGCATCATCAGATATCACGTGAACCCCCTATTACTGACGATAAGGTCAAAATCAAGCGCAGTAGTCGCCTTCGCCTCCAACTCCTCGAAACAGCCTCTCATAATCCTTATCCCGACAAAGCGGAACATCCTCTCGGGTCAACTCACATCTGAGTCACACTAACGAGAAATCCATGATAAACCTCCCTCAGAATATCCAGCCAAACCCAAGAATCCTCCTCACTTCCCTGTCACACTCTGGTCGCTCCTAATATTCATGCCTCCACCTTCTCCGGGGATCCACACAAATACCTTCGCCAACCGGAATTCACACGAGGTGAACTTGGATGCATAACCGGTGCCGCCTCCTCAATGCCTCCAACACCACCCGCAGTGTCTCTCGTGGCTCCTCCGCCACCTCCGAGCAGACGACGTCATCACAAACACAATCACAAACTTATCTAAGAACTCCCGAAACACCCATTCATCGTATCCATGAATGTCATATGACATCAACCCAAATCGCATCACCATAAACTCATACGCCCATACCGGATCAAAGACCGATTTGAATGCCGCCTCTTCGATCCTCAACTTCACATAACCGATCTCAAATTAATCTTCTAAACACCTTAGCATCCCTCAACTAGTCGAATAGATCCTCGGCAATGGATAATGGTTCTTGATAGTTACCTTATTTAACTGTCTATAGTCTATACACACCCTCAACGTACCATCCTTCTTCTTCACAAACAAAACAAAGCGCACTCCCACTGGAAACACTCAATCATTGAACTCCCTTATCAAACAGCTCCTCGCAACTGAAGTCTTCAACTCTCTCAACCCCGCTGATTTCACTCTATATGGAGCAATAGAAATTCAAGGTGGTACCTGAACTATCTCAATTGAGTAAAACCCATTTCCCTCGCCGCGTAACCCCGGCCGATCCATGGGAAAAAAAATCAACATACTCACGAACAACACGAATATCCTCCAATCTCGCTTCTCCTCTCTCCAAGCTCCACTTCACATACCCGTAGTAAACCCAAAGACACCCTTTCTTCATCAACTTCCTAGCCTCAAGGCCGAAATGAAATTCTGGGTTGCAAGATCTTCCTAACTCCCACAAACACATCGGGTCTACCCGACTCCCAAGATGATCTCCCCACAGCCAAATAATATTAGCGTGATGTCTCCTGCTAACCACCCATACCCAAAATAAGATCAAAGTCTACTAACTCAACGGAAAGAGGGTCCACAACTAGCAACCGATCATTCACACTCAAAGGACAATTCTATGACGATATCTAACTCAAATTGCACTTCCCATCAAGGTTTCACGATAATAAGGCTTGGTCAAGTAGTACTCCCAACATAAAGTAAACCATCAACAAAAACTCGGGAAAATAAATGAAACGAGTAGCTCCGTAATCAAAAAGTACCCTAGCCTGTAATCACATAATAATAAGGTAAATGTCACTTACCTAGAGAATCTCGTGTCACGAAGTGGATCAGACATTATGGCTCTTCCAAAGACTCACTTGGTCAAGCACCAAGCATGCCTCCTCCCCGAGAGCCTCCAACTCCGCGACCCTGACCTCCACGGCCTCCAAAGCATCCACTTCTACCCCTCTAATATCGACCCACTCTACGGGGTTGAGGATAAACCCTCGCAAGATGTCTGTGTTACCGGGACAACGAGATGCATCCTCTCTTGATAATCTGTATGTTATTACTTCGCCCTCCTGGGATCACACCGAAACATCCGACAAGATTGAACTCTAGCGATAAGCTTCCTTGATATCCACCGATCTAGCAGAAGGCATGGTGTATGAACTGCGGAATAACTCGGGCGAACAACAGTGCACTAAACGACTGACCGGACGAAGTCCGGCCGGATCATCCTTTTCTAAGTCTCCAACTTAAGGTCCACTAGTACCAATCGACTCATGTTCTCCCCTTCGCCTCATCAAGCCAAAGCTCAATTTAACTCCATCTCGACCTTCAAGGCAAAGATTCTCACCCATGAAAATCCAAATATGTCATCAATGATACCGTGGCGGATCTCCCAACTCAACCCATCACAAAAATCTCTCAATCTTCTTCGCTTCGCCGTATGCACCTCGAAGCAAAGTCAATAACTCACCGAATGCCTCTCATACTCCCTCAATGCATCTACTACCCTGAGTCAACAGGATCAAATCTCTCTCCATAGCAACTATCCGGGTATTTAGACAAGAGTTCTCCCGAACAAATTTCTACAAAGCCCTCCCAAGACACAAGGTCCTCTCCTCTAGCAAATAAAGATCGGCGAAATTACTCCACCACTATTTGCACTTCACGAAGTCATAAATAGTGAATCCCGACCTCGCTTATCCTATATGCCCATCGGCTCGAATATAGTCTCCATGTCTCTAATGAACTCAATCGCCTTAATGGGTGTACCAACTCCGAAGAATTTCGGGGGATCTCTCCTCAGAAAACGATCAAAGAGCTTACTCTAAACCTCACTACGATGTCAGCTACCGTGAGCACGTATTGGATCCTCTCCAACCTCTACCTCATCTACAAAGAACAGGATCAATCGGGGGCTGTATTCCGTAACCCCTGCCCATACCGGGCTCATCCGCCACACTCAACCAAAGCATCGGCCGACCACCTCTGGCTCTACCTCTAGCACCCTCGGTCTACTCCCGAGCACTGTGGCACGCCAGCTTCTAACCGTGATCTACCCCTCGCGCATCCCTACCGCTTTAGTGGAAAAAAACGAAAGAAAAGATTCAGCTCCACAAAAACTCAAATATCAATAACTGGCCAACCAACTTAGACCCAGGGCACATAACCACACAGACACCACCTGAAGATATAAATTGTAACGACCTCGCCTGTGCCCACCACCCCTCGAGGTTAATCGGCCCAAGCATGGACACCAAAGTCACCAAATCGACGGACGAAATAATTTGAAAAGACTCCACCTCGTTTAAATAACCCAATAACATAACATACATCTGAGAAGAACAGTTTTTAAGAAAATAATCCATCGTGGTATTTCCTAACCGCACAAAACCTCCATATATACAACAACTGTCAAAGTACAAAATGACAACCACATACAGTCTGAAATCTCAAAATACAACAATATACATTCCAAACTACAACCAAAACAACAAAAAGGAGACTGTGAGGATCTACGGCCACCCGTCTCTCACCTAGGCACCTTCAATTCGATCACACAAACAAATCGTAAAACGATGATGCACCACTCCGCCAACAAGTATAACAAAAATGCCTCCCATAGCGATTGGGGGCGTAGTTCGCGGCTTAGTGAGTACTTATCTCAAGAGTGGAAATTAACTCACACCCACGCGTAGCGTAACATAATAATAGTTAATTTAGCACAACATAGATCGATTTCCAGAATACTACACGATTTAAGGCCATTATAAGATGAAATTATCATTTGCGAGTTCATAATCATGCTGGCATCATAAAAGTATACTAATACCGACTTTACGATTATCATAAATTCATAGGCCCATCAATTAAACATGCATAGTCTAGTAAAGAATACACAACCACGACATGCATCTCAAAGAAAACAAGCTGGCAACACACCCAAATAAGACCACAACTCTACCAACACTAGTACTAATCAATCCCACAACTAAACAACTCAATAAATCTCAACAACTCAACTCAACAACCTAATCAACTCAACATGATCCCGGATTTCTGCCAACCGTGCCTCAGAATCGCCCTCAACTCGCAGGGAGTAAACTTTACGCCCGCTCGACATAAATTCAAACATCACGCCTGCAGAACGAGGCAAACACATCACACTCATACCAAGCAAGGCCACTACATCACACTCATACCGGCAATACTAAACCGGTAATACAACTCATCATACGTCAACAACCCATAACAACTCATCTAATGTCAATCCAACCAACAAACATCCTGACCCCAAAATGATCAACACAGCCTCGGAAATCAACTCAATCATACACAAACAATCAACACAAACATATATAGATAACATGCTCACAATTATCATCAAATTCAACACATTCACGAGAAAGTAAATTAATCTACACCCGTGAGTTAAATACTCACCTCGGCTAACACATGAAACGCCCGCCTTAATCAATCTAAAACAAGCTTCCACGCCTCCACGCCTCTAATCACAACATCCATAAAAATACAATTACTACTTACTACAATCTTAATTAGTTTCACTTAACAATTCCATTTTAGAGGTTTAGGTCAACATCTACTCAACTTAAGGTTTCAACTTAAACCTTAACATGTTTTAGTTTTTATTTTCCAACTCGCAACAATATTTAATTATCAACTTAACAACTCTCAAATGAAATATTACTACGCTGCTTAAACGACTAATAAAAGCGCAAAACTCGACCACCCAACAATAATCAATCTCGGCCCCTTCCCTCAACACTCTAAACAATTTCTAATCAATCCAACAATCAATTCCCCAACTAATTAATCCATTTCTAACAACCTTTAATCAAAACTCCAAATATTAATTAATCTCAAAAATCCTACCTCAACATACCCTTTTCCAATCAACATCAAATCACAACTTATACTCCAAACGAACTATATTATGTCTCATAACACTGTATAATAAAATTTAAAGGAAATTTGAAAGTCAACCTAAAAGTGCTAACTATCCATTCAACCCATTTCAACCCTTAAATCGACATTATCACTTCTAACCACATAATCCAAGCTTAGATGATACCTCTATACCATTTAAAACTCTCAAAACTCGAAGTCATAAAAGTCAATAAAAGTCAAACTTTCAAAAACTTTGGAAATATAACAAAAGTTTCCAACTTTCTTACCTTGAAGTGTAGAGGATGATGAGGGAAGATGAAAACCAACTTTTTGTGTCTTCAGCCACAAAGGAATGGAAGAATGAAGAAAAATTTGCGAGGAACCGCCAACAATTGTGGGGAAAAGTGGACGGTTTTGTTTTTGATGCAAGATAAGAATGCAGGAGATAATGGGGTCAGGAAGATAAGACGGTGTAAGGTCCCGCTTTGGTAAGACGGTGTAAGGTCCCGCTTAGCAATGAAGAAAATATGAAGTGAAGTTTGCCTCGAAAATCAGATGATCCGCAGCTGGAAGCTCTAATATTCGCTATGATACGTATTTACCGTACATTGAACAAGTAGCGGGAGCAAAGAGGATACATGACTAACTCGGAAGCCGAGCATCGAGTAATGGAAGAGGGATTTTAGATACATCAAAGCGAACTCCAAATGCATTATGTCATGAGGGTCGGATTTTATTAACACCGGTTATTTTGATTCGGATTTTGCGCGCGACCTTTATAAGAGGGAAATCTACTACATGCTTTGTGTTTACTCTTGCAAAAGGAGGCGTAAAGTTGGATTTCAAACCGTTGACATAACACACTCAAGTTGGTATGAATTTTCTGATTTTGAAGAACATTTGTCTGCCGCTGTGAATTCGAGGCCATCGTATTACTTGCACCATGTTCTCTAAAACTAAATTGTACTAAAATGGATGTCAAAAATGCCTTTCTAAATGGCATAGTACATGAAGAAGCATGTGGAACAACCCAAAAGGTTTTGAGGATTTGGCCTGCGCGATCAAGTCTACTAACTCAAGAAGGCACCTATGGACTAAACAAGCTCCTTAGAACACGGTAATAAAGACTAACCGCTTCATCTACTCAAGAATGAAGCTATACACGTAGAGTTGATAGTACCTTATTCATAAAAAAGTGGAGAAAATCAAATTGACGGTAGCCCAAATTTATGTTGATGACATTGTTTTTTGGTGGAGGTCAACCAACTCGTGAAATGTTTCATTCAATGTATCGAAGTCGACTCAGACGAGTACGGTAGGAGAAATCGGTAAATTTTTCTTGGGAATCCAGATATTTATGAAGACAGTATTTTCATCTTCCAATCAAAATATGCCAAGAATATTGTGCCATATTTAATAATCCTCTTCACAAGATTCAAATGGCTTTCTTTTAGCAAATTGAACCTCAAGACATACCCAACCGAGCGTTATGTCAAGTCTACTAAATTGGCCAAGCAAAATAGACTTCCAATCATACTTCATAGTTGCCAATGTCAACTTCATTTCCATTCTCATCCTCGTGATCTCGATAATAGTCCCCATAAAATTTTCGCTTAGCATTCTCAAGACCAAATTTATGTACAATATTCTTGGCATATTTTGGATTGGGAGATGAAAAGTCACTATCCTTCATCTCGACTAATCCGATTCCCAAGAAAATTCCCGCCTCCTACCATGCTCATCTCAAATTAAATTTTCCATCTGCCGAATGAACTGCTTACGAGTCGGGTTTGACACACTCCACCAAAAACAATGTCATCAACATAAATTTGGGCTACCATCACTATTTTTCTCCCTTTATTATCAAGGTACTATCAAACTCCCTCTCAGCAGATAGCCATTCTTTGAGTAGATACGCTAGTCTTTTTCATACCATGCTTCTGTGAGCTTTGTTTTAGCCCATTATGAGTGCCTTCTCGAGTTAGTAGACTCATCACCCTCGACAAATCCTCAAAGCCTTTGGGGTTGTTCCTCCTATACTTCTTCATGTACTATGCCATTTGTAAAAGGCTGCTTTTGACATCCATTTGATACAATTTGAATTTTAGAAGACACGCTAGTAAGTAATAATCAATGGCCTCCATTCTAAAGAATCGAGCAAATGTTTCTCAAAATCAATTCCTTCAATCCTCGAAAGTGTACCCGAGCTACTAACCTCGGCTTTATTTCTTACAACATTCTATTTTCATCGACTTATTCTTGAAAAATCCATTTTGTTCCTATAACGCCAGATCTTTTTCGCCTTGGCACCACCCCTGATTTCCATTTATTCCCAAATTGTACTAGTTCTTCGCATGGCACATTAATCCACTTTCATCTCAAGCAGCGCTCACATCTTTCGTTCAATTTCTTTATAAGAAGATGTTTCTACAAGCAACCCAAACATTTTTCCTCGTAATTCACTGCCTTTTTGTCTTCAAGGGGTGATCCTCCTCCTCGTCTTCACCTATTATGTTACCGGATGGACGAGTCTTCCAATACGTGCAAAGAAAGCTCAATCGCTCGTCAGTCTAACGGTGGAGTTTTTTCATTTTCACTAACTGTTCCTCATCGTATCAGTGATGCTTGATAGATACGCCGGCTTCCTCTTCGCCCTCCTCTTCCTCGATGTTGAACTGATCTATGACTTTGACATTGATCGACTCCATGATAGTTTGTGTTCGCTTGTCGTATTAATTCTTAATGCCCTCTCGCTATTTCTCGAGTATCCAAGAAATATTCTTCATCCCCTTTCGACATCGAATTTTTTCTTTTGTTCTCGATCGACACAAGAACGTAACAAACACTACCAAAGATACGAAAGTATTAAACACCGGGCTTCTCCCTCCACATTTCATATGTTGTATCATGTTTTGTCCCTAGTCGGTGCACTGATTGCGAATATAGCATGCGCATTGATGCAAATTTCCGCCCAAAAACCTTATCGAATTTTCTTTCAGCATTTAAACATTACTCTAGCCATTTCTTGGATGGTCCGGTTCTTTCTTTCGACAATCCCATTTTGTCATGGAGCCGACGGAAATCGGTAATCCCTATGCCTTATTCCTTCTGTATTACAGAATTCTATGAAGCGGGAATTTTCAAATTCCTTCCCATGATCACTTCGGATTCTAATGATTGTCAGATCTTTTTCTCTCTGTAGTTGAGTGGCCAATTGTTGAAACACTTCAAAAGCATCGGATTTTTCTCGAAGGAATTCAACCCAAGTATATCGTGAATAATCATCAACACAAACATATATATACTTCTTTCCTCCAATGCTTCTACCTCCGGTGACTGTCTTATTAAATCCATGCACAGTCTTTATTCCAGCGGTAACCACTTGTTATCACAATCAAGGGACACTTCGCTCTTGCTTCCCCAACTTGACATTCTCCACAAGTTTTTTCTTTTATACTCATCTCGAAAGTCCCCATGTGGCAGACCTCTTTTTGGAGAGCAATTGTTGTATATTTCTGTAGTTCGTATGTCCTAACCTTTTGTGCCAAAGTTCCACTTCATCATCCACTGTACACGTCATGCTTCTGAAGGATGTCCATAGCAGTAATTGTCGCGATAAGCTTCCTTCATAATCAAGCCCTCCTCGAGCATCGCTTGCCATGCACATATGTCTTTTGGTGAAAGCAACCTCATCCCTTCATCATCACATGCTTGACTGATACCGATGAGGTTTACAAACAATCCATCCACTAATAACACATTCCTTAGATCGCGCCCCTCCAGTACACACTAAGACACCCTCTTCCCCAAGCACTCCTCCTTTTCTCCCCCTCCAAAAGCTGACACATTCTCCTCGTATATCTTCTTATGTTACTTCCATTTAGATTTGTTTCCTATCATGCTCGAGCACCCAATCGCCAAAAATACCATCCTCTCAAGAAGTAGCCTTTAGAGAGGTGAACACTACATTACTTAACACTGGTTCCTTCTTTACCCACTCCTTTCTAGGCATATGATACTTGCTTCGACCTTTACCATAAAGTTTATAGCAGTATGGTGCTATGTGTCCCCTTCTTCCGCTATGATAGCATTTCCAACTAACCCTTTTTCTCTCTCTTTATTCCAATTTGTTGATCGACGCATTCTTAGAGGGTATCCACATGGTAGATTGAGTCTTTCTTTCGATTTCTTTTTCCGTACAACCTATTCCAGATCTAGATGTATTCTTCTTCCTTTTCCCAAGATTTCATCAAGTATTTCGAAGATTAGAATTCATCATCATTTTGACGCCTCGGGTCATGGTTTGGATTTTTCCCGTAAAAATCAATCTCACTTTTGTTCTTCAATCTTCTTTACAAGACTCATGTTTTTGAATAATTAGCTTCGTTTTTCAATTTCCACCGAAATTGAAAGTTAATTTGGTCCATCGTTGAAATAGCATTTGATAGTTAGCTATCAATTCCTCCTCGCCAAGACTCCTTCATCATCACTTGCATCGCCGACTGGGATTGTGACATACGCTGGATGTTCACTGCTTTCGATGGATTTTAGCAGCTGAAGCAACAAAAGTATTTTGGTTATTTCTTCATCCCTTCAACCGGCCATCATCGAATGAGCAGAGTAGTAACTCCCCCGGCTCGCTTCGATGTAGTTTGGACATCAACTTGAACGTGCCCAAACCTTCACATTCTCTACATCGATTCCTCCTCGAATTGTTGATTTTGCTGCGGGTCGTGTCCCATTTATGCCGCTTCCTCCCATGAAGTTTGTTGATTCTTTTCCACCGGCCAAACCGCTTGTCATAACCACCGGAGTTATCTCTTCCCGCAAAGATTTTATTGAATCTTTCATGGTTTTATCAGTTCTTCAGCGTGCTCTCACGGTTCCTTGAGATCTTCATCATCTCCCTCTTTGTAGCCAACACTCAGTGCAATCCCTTTCTTCTTTGCAGGCTCAGTGGAGTCTATCTTCATCTCATATGTAGTAAGATTTCCAATTAGATCATCTAGCCGCATAACACTAAGATCTTGGGCTTCTTCTATTGCCGTAACCTTACTTTCAAATCTTGGTGGAATGGATCTTAGTACCTTTCGAACCTGCTTTTCATTTGATATGGGCTCTCCAAGTGCAAATGCTTCATTTGCCATATCATTTATTCTAGAGCTATAAGCAGTAATAGTCTCATCTTCTTCCATCCTGGCAGTTTCCCATCTGTTGTTAATTGTCGAGCTCTCGACATCCTACCTTTAGCAGCTTCCTTCATATGCAGCTGAGTATATCCCAAACTTCTTTTGGCAATAAATATAAGGCCAACAATATTTGACTATAACAGGCTTTTGTCATTTCCTGTGAGCTAACTCTCACCAAGGGGCTTCTTCACCTCAAGCATAAATACCCTCCTCCTTCTTCAACAATTCTAAATGAGTGTCCATCTCAAGAGTAATTGATTTCCAAGTCTGGGAATCAATCGATTCGAGAAAAGCAAATATCCTAGCTTTCCAACAGGATAATTTTTTCCATCCACCGTGGGGATTTCGTAATTGATCCTCCTTCTTTAACATCCATGTCTCGAGAATTCACTTGATCTCACTCAGAAGTCGAAAGGCCCGCCTCCGATACTCAATCAAAAAGGAATCCTTTCTGTAAATGGGCCAAAGTCATTCATCATCAGCCAAAAACACTTTATCACACAATCAAATATCCAATGCAATAAAGTAAAGAATGCGAATGTGAATCACACCATTCCACGTCCGGGGACAAATTAAATTCTTGCAGGTAAACTTCCACTCATTCTTCGACGAATTACAAGGAATATACAAACGATCCTCGCTTCAATGCATGCCCTAACTAACCTTCCTTCAACTTAAATTTCTAAAGCACTGGGGAACCTCCTATCTATAAAGCATCTCTCAATACTATCCTAAAGACTGACGAATACACCAAAGAAAATACCCAACGATTATTTCTACAACAACGCCAGTTGTAACAACCCAGACATTAAAGCTGTAAGAAAGAGTCAATGCTTCTAACACACCGACCTACAATTCACATGTAGTATACTTTTTCTCTTAATACAAGAATGCTCTCTAAATAATAAAATATGTTTCGGTCGTCTTCATTCTTCAATTCAACGGTCTTTATATAACAGTGCTCAGAGGGCTGCCTTCATTTATGGCGCATGTCTACGCGAAATCCACCGCCTTCCATAAGTATATGAGCCCTTCTATAACTTCAACACTTGCCTTAATAAACAATCTTGATCGCCAAGGAATATCTTTTTGAGATCTCTAAAGATTAGCAAATCTCGTGCACAAGCAAATCTCATAACCCCGATTTAATGCAAGCGAGACATCCGAAAAACCCTCGTCACTGTTTTGACACTTGGCAGTAGATATCTTAATGCAACGTGTCGTATGCCAACGGTCATGACAACATGATCTTCATGAAAACTCAAGCCAACTATCTACGCATCAATTATAATATTATTTTCTAAAAGTCGTTGTCCGGCTCAACCCGCTACGTACTACTCTTCGTGTCAAAATGAAAAGAAAAAGGACTATTACATCCTGTGTATCGAGTTCAATCTCTTCTATCAAAAATATGTCTGCCTTTGATAATGCCTGCCTTCAAAACATTATACTGCCAGATGATCAGGTAAATATTTCTTTCAATCAAAACTTAAAAAACATGTTAAAGAATTTTTTTTAGAGAGCTACTAAATGCCTGTCTTGAAATGGCTAAATTCCGGTCTAAAAAATATAATTAGATTATTATATCCCAGATATTTTTTTTTATATAAATATTGGAATGAATCTCTTATAATAGAAAAGTTGTGTATTTTCTATTTACATTCACTATTCAAATTGATAACAACTTAAATAAATTAAATATTCACATCTATCTATTCCTAAATTAATTAAAATCTTGCAATAAAATTTGAGTATACAAGACTTTCAGGTGTATAAAATTTTATCTCAACTTACTTTATTACCTACTAACGTTATTGATATAAAACTTTAGTTATACATAAGAAAAATAAAATTTTAAAACACACCAAGTGAATAATCTGAAAAAAAAGGATTTCATAAAAAGAATTTGGCAATTTATCGTTTTCTGTATTTTTATTTTTGGGATCACATTAAAAAGCTTTAATAGATTTAAATGTTTGGAGAATAAATTTCAATCTCATAAAAAGGAATAAATTTTGCTCTTTGGGAAATAAATTTTAATAAATGTATATAACTATTAAGATTTGTCAATGAAATATATTAAGGTTAAATTTGTTTAATCATATTTTTAAACCGCTTTTAAATAATTTCTTTAAAACCAACATTTGTATTAGCCTACTATATTATGTCATTCAAATAAAAATGAAATGTGATTTTGATTGGCAATATATACGGCTAACTAAAAGTTTTTTGTAGCGGAAACTACTCATCATCCGGGCGAAGAAACAACGAGAAAATTGCACAAATGATCTTGGAGTTTGCCAAAAAGTAAGATTTGGCTCCTTGGAAATATAAGCCACACAGACTAACAAATTCTCAAGCTACGTATTGTTACACAAATATTCTTTTGTAAAGATCAAGTTATATATAATCCACAATTGAACTAAAAAATTATTTTCATTTTTATTTCGAATAAATCAAGTTTGGAAAGATAAACAATATAGATTAAAGAAATTATTGATATTAGATTGGACAAAACATCATTAGTAGTTTATCAAAAGTTCAAAACAATCAAATTTAAATTTTAATACAAAATACGAATCAATCATCTAAACAACATCCTTTCATCTCTAGATTGACCAAAATAACGTTTATGCACTCTCTTTGTTCTCCATATCTAAATAGCATTCATTTTCTTAATAATTTCCGAGACCTACACTTTGACTTTCAAGAACTTTTCAACCATTGATAGTTAACATTAACGAGCAAAAGAGAAAAGAGAGTGAATAATGATAAGGAAGATGAAAATAAATAATAATAAATACATTCGCATGAATTTGACATTAATTGTGATTAATTAACGGTGGAATAAACATATGATTGTTTACAACAATTACATAACCTGTGATTGTTAGCACCAATGCAAACCTGCACCAAATCTTATTTTTTGACAAACTCCAAGGACCATTTGTACATTTATCTCGTGAAACAACAGGTAACCCAATAAGCTATGTCCATAGATTAAAGGATGCTACAGTGTATACATAGATCACTTGGCATTTTTTAATTTGTGAGCAAAGTATAACGGAGTATATTATATGCATTACATGCTTACAAAACTCTGCAAACAAAAGAACTGCAGAAAGAAAAATGTGTTATGGCTAAAGGTTGGTTTCCTTAGATTGAATTCCACCATTTATCAGTTACTAACCCCTAACAAAAATAGATACATATGAAAACCAGTCGCGAAACTCTCCACCGGATGCTTTAGCCAAGATACTTCAGCAGAACGCCATCGTTGCCCAACACAAAGCCTTGTTTATCATTAATAAACCTGCATCAGTTGTATAGAGAATCTGTAAGTTGATCGTTGTCGAGCTTGAGGAAAAAGTTACATTCATGGTACAGTTAGTAACAGATACCACAGAATTGCACAGATGTAAGACCTTTTATACATTTCAAATAACATTTCCTGATTGCAAAAGTTGCAGAGATTTACAACAGTTTATATTATGTTCACGATAAAAAGAATCGTTCCCAGATTCAAATATGCAAGCAGTATGAGACGGTATGGATGTGGGTCTAAAGAGATGATGATCTGAATGATATAGGGTACACGCGGAACATGTTAAAAGATGACATTCTTGACTTAATATTCATATGCAGATATCATCGCACAGTGAGAACATAAATACAAAGCAGTATGTTGATGTTTTATAGGGTTGCAGGGATGAGGAGCTTTTCCTTATTTGGTGTTGGCGCATAATAATTGGTCAAGCATTTCGCGATGTCAGACTAACTCTCTCTAACAATTAGTAGCAACAGCTCGAGAGCGAATGAAGAAATATCAAAGATTGTGTTTAATTTTATGAAGAACATCTTATTTAATGTGATTGATTTCTGTAATTGAAAAGGAAGTTCTTAGTCAACAAATAACAAAATTCACACGTCTTGAACAAGAAGAAAAGGATCGAATGCTTTAATGATTTGCAAGATGGAAGTTTTGTTTATGGAGAGTTATTCCCGTAGAAACACATTTGTATCACCTACGTTATGTAAAGACCTACATGCGGACCTAGTTAATTACTTTGAAAACAAAGAGAATTATGCATTGTTATTTGTGAGACAAAAGAACTTTTTAGTGTTATTTTTTTGTTATAAATTTGAATGTGCGGGTGTGTTATAAAGCTCGCTTTAGATTATGCAATTGTGTTAATGCTTATTCTGGCTTGATCGCATTTTTTAGTGATGCTTAGCGTAGTTGGTAGCGTACTAGAATAATAGTGTGTAGTGGAGGATAGGCGTATTAAAATCGGGGGAGCTGGACTCGTACATAGAATAGGGTAAAGTGGGGCCATTAGAAGAATGGGAACCGTTCGTATAAGTCTGTTATGGTCGTGTCGTAGTGGAATCATGTTGGTAATTGCCGCCAGGACTAGGTGCTACGTTGTACGGGCGGGTTACCGTGTTATCGTGTTTACATTTTGCATTGTCCTTTACCTTTTCACGATTAGGTCCGGTCGATTCACAGGTGTTAGTAGCGGATGTATTGGCGGTTGGTAGTTAAGTGTAGGCGATTCTGACTTTTTTTGATTGGTATCGGGCTGAGCGTTCTAGCGCCTGAGAATGAGATCGGTGTAATCTTTTTGTAAATGGAAGGGCTTTTTAGGGAAGGAGGCTCGACCACTTTCGATCCCGCATTGTAGCCAGACGATTATGCCTACGGGGAAGACTAGGATAGGCTGCGTTCACGAGAAGTCTCTTGACACGAAAACATGGAAGATTATACGTCTTGGGTAGGCAGCGCTGGTATTAAACGATGATATAACAACAGTGAAGCTAGAGGATGTTTGGATTGTGGAAGAAACGAAGCTTGCTTTGAAACGAGAACATGAATGCTATCTTTAATGTTATGCGCATATGCGAGTGGCAAAGAACTACTTGAGATACTTTGTAAATTGCATGCTCGAGACTCAACAGGTTAAGATTTGAAACCCCGAGGATAGAAGGCAGCGAGTCTATAGCCATGTATAACAATAAAGGCGAAGGATATAATTTGCTTGAGTCTAATTTTCATTAGAACATGACGATGAGGAAGGCGGTGAGGAAAGTGCTAGGCGTTACCCAAAAGTTTGTTCATAAGATACTTGACTATTGAAGAATATCGGGACTTGGCTACCGTAGAATGCGGATGAATTGATTAACAATTTGTGACATTGAGATATCTGCCAGTGAAGGCGAGCTAGTAAGAAGAAAGGAATCGCGTTGAAAACGGAAGATGCATAAATGATATGGCAATTAGAATATAAATATATGCTTTTTAAAGGGGCCAACTTAAAACCCTCAGCGATTTAACAAGAAGCCAGATTGATAGGGAGTGTCGATGTTGTTATTGGCAGGGGAACAACAACGGATGGAAGGCCCAGGTGAGCGAGGTAACTATGAGTACTGGTCGGTCGGATAAACCAAAGGGTATTGATAGAATGCTGAAGGCTTTGGACATATTCAAGCCGAGGCGTCTGACTATCTCGAGAAGCGATCAGCAAATTACTCGGCCTTGAGTGAGTCGGAAGGCGGACAAGATGATCAAGTTACTTGACTTTGTGGCTTTCTTTAGAGTGCTCGAACCAGCTATTCTTGACATTGTGGATGACAACGGTGAGGGCCGAGAAGATATATTTGATGAAGAGGTGCTTGAGAATTACAAACTCTTATACACGAATGGATGGAGGTAGCGGTGGTTTTATACCAAAGTGAATCTTTGAAAGAGCAAATTGAAGATTGAAAATGAGAAACTAAGAAAATTAGGAGAGATCGAGATCAAAGAGATTAAATACGTTTGAGGAAGTTCAAATTAATGTACTAAACAGAAGGATTAGAAATGATGAATTGGCCGCGAGATATTACGGAGAGATTCTTGGAGATGAAGTAAAGAATCTTTAGGCTCACGAGGAATTGGTTTTAAACCAGAAGGCTATTGTAGAAAGAAGATACCAAGTCGTCCGGAAGGTTAGATACTGTCGGCCGAGGAGAGGAAGCGAGAGTTGAGTCGCGGCAGGGGAGGGGCTTGATATGGTATTGTCGTTATTGTGGAAAGAAATGTCGTATTGCTCCGTATTGTTACAAAGCTATATGGACGAGAGGAAGCCAGTATCAACCTCTAGAAACTCGGTGGATCGAAAGGTGAATACTATTGGTAGGTTGCTTACGCCTCCCATGAAACATCGGCCCGAGACAAGTTGGTACTTTGATAATGGTTATTCGAGACCGCATGTGATAGGTAAGAAGCTTATCCTGCATCCGTATTTTCGTTTAAAGATGATCGTATCACTTTTGGTGATGGATCACGAAAAGGAAAAATTGCTCGACAAAGGATAGTTGAATGTTGATGGCTTACGCGTTTAGCGATGTTACTTGAGTCGAAGGGTTAAGCGTAAATTTCATCGATTATAAGTCAATTATGTGATGATGGCATGAAAGTGTTAACTTTCCACTTGAGGAGGGTACGCGTCCATTTGACACACAGCGAAAAGCGGTTATCGTGGAGCAGTCGGTGACAATTCTTTACAGTATGGGCTCGGCTTAAGCGCATGCAGTAGGAAGGTGAAATCTTGGTGCTGGCCGCGAGGTGCAAATTAAGTACTAATTCCGAGGAAATATTCATCAAATTATTTCCAAGGAAACATTCGGGAATACGGCGTTTGATGTCGGAGACCCGAGCATGTAGAGTGCCGGGTTGGAGAAAGCAGGACCAAGAGTTTTTACCAGAAATTTACTGACAGGTGGGTCTGAGCTTCGTATACTTGAGTTGATGCGCATGGATTTGATGGGACTATGCGAGTTGAAAGCACTTGAAGCCAAAGTAATATGTTTATATGTGTGTGTTGATGGTATCATAGGCTAAATTTCTTAAGAGAAAAATCGATACGTTTGAGGTGGTTAAATTTCAAAATGAGAAGAACAACGTATTTATGCGGATCGGGAGTGATCGTAGGAAAGAGTTCGAAAATTCAAAATTTATTGTTGAGTTTTGTCTTGATGAAGGAATTCTTCGCTTGAATTCTCCATACTTATCATGTACTTGACAAAAAGCGGTGTCGTTGAAAGGAAGAATCGAGCTATTCCAAAGATGGCACGTGTCGCGGTCGTACTAAAACATTCTACCGAGTTTTGGGCGGAAAATTTCTCACATTTTGCCTGTCGCATCCATAAACTGCGTCAACTTTGCTGACGGTATAAACAACACAAATTATGAAAAAATATGAAGGGGAGAAAGCCCGAATGTTCAATATTTTCATGTATTTGGTATTTTAACGAAGGCAATTTGATGTATCGAGAGTGATGGCGTATCCTTGGGATGCTCGCGGCGTAGTAGAGGTTACATGTGTATTCAATGAGGACTCAGTGATCATAGAAGTCTATAAATGTGAAGGTTACGGACTCGGAGTTGAGATGAATGAAAGAGATCAAACGCGGATGATGGTTTAACATCAATGACGGTTGGTCAGTAGCAACCCGAACATGTTGTTGATAGCCAAAGGTGTTGATGGCAAGCGTGGTAATGATCGATGCATACGACCCGGCCAGTCGAATCAAAGAACACGTCAGGTTAATGCGTTGTGGAAATTAATCTAGGTATTCACAATGAGCCAGAAAGGAACCCGGTTAATTCTGAAGGAAAAAGTTGGCCTTATTGGAGAAAGGCACAACGTATCCCAAAGAAGTAGAGCCAAAGAATGTTGATGGGCGCTGCCGAGACGAGCGTTAGATAAATGTCATGCGAAGATGGGTGTTCAGGTTTGAAGAAATGATGTGTGAGGAGCTTATTATTGCGGACGAAGCGATCATAATGTAATAGAGACTAAGTGGATCTTCAAAACAAATTACGATGACGAAGAGTTGTTACTAGAAATAAAAGCCGAGTTTAGTGAAAACGAGGATACTCGCGGGTGTAAGAAGGTGAGGATTTCGAGAACGCTTTGCTGCAGTTTTGCCGGGTTGGAGGATATCGTCTTACTACTTGAGTTTAGTGTGCTTGATGAAATTTAAAATTATTTCAAATGGACTTAAAAAGTGAGTTTCTTAATGGTGTGGTTGATGAAGAAGTTTATGTAAACTGACCAAAGGGTTCATCGATAGCAATTTATCAACGTGTGTACCGGTAGAGAAAGCATTATATGGGCTCAATGACTCTAGAGCACATGGTATGTGAGACTCGCAGTATTTGTTGTCGAATGGTTATGCGTGGAGAAGACAGGATAAGACTTTATTAGATTAAATATGAAGACTCAATTTGGTGGTAAACCGAATATATATGTCGATGACATTATATTTGGGGGAATGTCAGACCAACTTGTACAAGACTTTGTTCAACAAATGAAGTCTAAATGTGAGATGAGCATGGTTGGTGAGGTGAATTATTTTCTGGGATTTGATCAAGCAGGATGAAGGACAACATGTGTGCGTATCTCGGTCAGTATGCCAAGAACTTAGTCGAGAAGTTTAGACCCAGAAAATACCAAGTCGAAGAGGACACTGCTTTGCGACTCGTATGAAAGTCAATAAAGATGTCGATGGCGATTCAGATCGACATAAATGACTACTGAGGCATGATAGGAGGCACCTATCTACCTTGACCAAGCCCGAGGCGGACATTTGCTTGGTTGTTTGGAGTATGTGTCAAATTTCAAGTAGATCTTAAGGGAAAGGCCATTTGAATCGAGTGAGAGGATCATCGAATATGTGAATGGTAGCCAGCAGATTATGGTTTTCTTTGTATTCATTTTAATCTATGACTTCTTTCTTGTAAGGTTTAGTGATCTTGATTAGAATTTGGAAATATTGAAGATAGAAAAGCGTCACGGAGGATGTTTCTTTTTTGAAATAACGTCATGTCTTTGGTTTAGTAACAAGCAAAACTCGGTTCTTTGTCTACAGTAGAAAGTTGAATCGTAGCGGTGGTAGCAGGTTGGCCTGACTCGTAATGGGTAAACGGTCTTTCCCTGAAGGAATACTCAATGTCAAGCCAGTCTTTATAACTCTCTATTGTGACAACTTCCAGGTGCTATCGATATAATAAGGAATCCGATACATCCGCGAGGCGGGTAAGCATATTGATACTAGGCGTCAACTTGCATTGAGGAGAACTTGTGGAGGACAAAGTGATCGTCTTGGAGGATGTGAGTCTGAGGAAAAACAACTTGCTTGGATGCAGCTAAGTTTGAATCCTTGAGAGATCGTCCTACTTGGATTGTATATACTCGAACAAATAGCGGGAAATCAAAGGTGTATTGTAGCTAGGAGGTAAAGGATTGATTTTGAAGTGATGTTGGCGGATAGATGGAGAAACGGGCTTTCCGGAAGGTTGGTGTAAGGTGTTGCAGTGGTATATGTCGACAATTTAAATTTTGATAGTATTTTTTGGAAATCTTGCCTTGAAAGAAGTTAACCCTCGAGTTAATAGGAACTGTGATTCATTAATTATGGTATATTCATCTAACCGCCGATTTCACTTATTTGTGCTCGATTACCATAAACTGACTTGCAAAATAAAACCGCCGTTAACTCTTTAAAATCAGCAGCGCCTCTTTACGATTCATGATTTCCTTGTCGTAAATACAAAACATTTTCCTTCTCCTGAAATCCCTCGGCCGTTACATACTTTCCCAAGCTGCTCAAAAACTTCAAAATCTCTGATAGTGAAAAGTCGAAGAAGTCTAAACCGTAGGGAAAAGGCTTGACTAAAAGGGAAGAGAGAAAAAGGGAGTAAGTGGCTAGTGATGACAAATGCGTAATGGTTGAACCACGATTAATGAATAAAGAAGCCCCGAGACGAAAGAGCTGAATTCACAAAGCCCACATTTGGCAGTATGGAGGAAAAACGAGATTTCGATCCAACTCAGTGATACCTATTGACCTACTTCTCGAGAAGGTACACGAGCTTGATTACCCTTAATTCACAAGCGATTCATTTTGCGAGTAGGTTGATTACGATGTTAGAACTCGAGAACCACAGAAGCCAGTAAGTTCTTATGGAAGATGGCCGATGTTGGTAGGGAGAAGTCAGCTGATGAAATTAATGTTGAGAATTACATTATTAGAGAAAGAGGTTGCTCCGATTGAAGAAAGAGTCATTGACTCTCTTCGGTTCTTGAGATGTTAGAGTGGCGGATGTGTGGGATCAAAGCTTTCTTCAATCCATCTGTCGAAACGCGCGGGTAAGGCTAGCGAGCCTTATTTGTGGTGAAAAATCTATTGATGATGTTGGTAAGAATGTTCTAAAGGGGATGGTAGAGATGTGTCGCGTCTTTGAGTGAAATTATGGTAGGGACTAAAAGAGCCTGTGATGATGTTGACTTGGAAGTAAGAATGTTGAAATTTAAGTGTGTTGAGATCTGTCTGTGAATTTGAAGGATGGTTCCTCTTGAGCGGAATGTGTGCAAGAGCCACGGTGATGGCTAGCGTCGAAATGATATTCTTGAGGGGTATGGATCTTTGACATGAGCGTTGTTGACACGGGCACATGTTGCTAAAGTACATTGATGAAGGTATGACACCCAGTGTCATTGGCCGATGTTGTAATTTGCTTGGAAATCACGGAGGCCAATTTGTAGATTGAGGTGTTGATGACACCCTTGGATGATGATATTCCAAGTGATCCACGAGGATGTTGGTCGAAGAAGAAGTCTAAAAAAGGAAGCCTGAGAAGAGTCGTCTTTGAGTGAATCCTCGAGCCTAAGAGGAGTGAGTCTGAGGGAGAGAAAGAAAGCCAAGGAAGGAGAGCGAAGAGAAAGTGAAAAGGAGTAGAGGAGGCATTGGGAGGATGATGATGATGATGTGCATAAGGAAATTTGAAGATCATGTCTGAGAGAACGGAAAATTACCGGCGCAGTATCTATCCATTGGTGATGACGAGTGGTTGCCAGAATATGAACGACATGAGAGATACTCGAGGAAGAGGTCTAAGGCTAGGACTTAAGGGACATAGGCGATGCTGATAACGAGAGGAGGAAGACCGCTGAGCAAGTTGAAGCTAAACAAAAAGCAGGCAGAGTGGGGAGCAAGAGAGAGTGCTTCCCAAAATGTTGTTGCGATTGTCATTTCTGAATGTGACAACTGAATTAAAGCCGAGACCCAGTGGAGGTTTGTAGCCAATCGGAGGATTCTTCTTTGAGAAGATGTCGAGGAAGTGACGAGAAGAATCAAGCAATGATCGGCATCTTTGGAGGTGAAGGTGTAAGTACCAGCTATTAATTGGACCATACTATCCTTGTTGAGTGAGGGAGTTTGTTTGCATTATGATGAAGATATTGATGATCACTGCCGATTCAAACATTCAAGATGTAGTAATTTTACCTTTGATTTATCTTGAGTCTTGTCGATGCATTTTTATGGGAGACGAATGATGGAGAAAGCAGCTCTGTTTGCAACTCTCGGAGATTGTCGAGAGTGTTAACGAGGAAGGAATCTTGTTGATACTTGTAGCACGATAAAGGGCTTCCTCATCCCAACCTAAAGTGCTTAATAAAGTATGTCTTAGTCTTTGCGTAAGGTAAGTGTGGCCCAGGGTACCACTTGTACATCTGATGAGTTTATGTCGGGCATTTGCTAGGGTGCTACATAGCGGTAGCGAGGACCTCGTTGACTTAGAGGCGATTCATATTTGATCGAGTTGTCACGGCGTACTCAATCTCGTACTATTCTCGAAACTTTATTACGTACCCGACTGTTGTGCGATATTTGGAATCTCGTAAGGGGAGGACGTGCTACTTTGTTGAAGATGTCGAGAGGTCCGATTTCACCGGATTAAGTAGAAACCGTTAATTCCCAAAGTTGATCTGAGGGACTCGTATTTAGCGACATCCTCGTTGGCAGTTGATCTTGGTGGAGCTTAGTAGTGTATCGAGATTTTAAAGGGATGAGATCCGGACATTTGGATGGGATTATTCGATGCAGCAAATTTAGAAAATCGTATTGGGCGGCGTTTGAGAGGCAAGTGGAAGATAATCCAGGATGTTGAGCCCGGTATTTGGTGATGGTGGTGCGAGAGACACCTCGGCGATGGAAATATTCATGTCCATCCGTATGCGATAATAGATATTCTTTATGGTGCTTTGGTTATGTTTTTGGGATGAATAGGGGGAGATGTCCGGATGGAGAATCCTATGGTGGTGTATTTTATTTATGCATTGGATGTCAAATTGAGTGTGATCATTTATGGCTTTTTATGTTTATGGCATCTGTTTAGCCATTTGTTTTTAACTCTTGTGTTGACATTTGGACTAATGTTTGTATTCGTATTACATCTTGTGTGATGTGCTTATTTGAGGTTATTTATGCTATTTTGATTTGCGGATTCTATACGCTGAATTGAGACGTGTGAGGTCCTTAAGAGATTTGTAGCGAAAAACTTATCCAAAAGGGGAGTTTGTTAGTACATGGTAATTGGTCAAGTATTTCGCGATGTCAGACTAAGCATGCAACGGTTAGTGGCAATGACTTCGAGGAGAATGAAGAAATATAGAAATTGTGTTTCCTTTTATGAAAAAGATCTTATTTAATGTGATTGATTTCTATAATAGAAAAGGAAGTTAACGGTCAATAATGTAAAGATTCTGGCGTCTTAGGCAAGAAGAAAGGATCGAATCGTTAATGATTTACAAGATGGAAATTTTGTTTATGGAGATTATTTCAAAAACTTGTTTGTACACAACGCTATGCATAAAGGCCTCGGATGCGGACCTAGTTAGCTGCCCAAGCAGAGAGAGAATTACTGCGTTATTTGGGAGGCGAAAGAGTTTTGAGTGTTTATTTTTTATTTATGCAGAATTTGAATGTGCGAGGTGTGTTATATGTGCGCTCTGACTGCTTGATCCCTCTTTTAGTGATAACCACGCGTAGTTTGGCACTTGTCTGGGAATAATAGTGTGTAGTGGAGGATAAGGCGTATTGAAGTCGGGAGGCACGGACTCGTACATAGTGATAAGATTAGAATGGGGCAGTAGAAGAATGGGCGTTTGTATAAGTCATGTTGAATACCATCGTAATGGAATGGATTCCTTGGGCAAGTTGCCCCCACTCAGGGCCCAAATCTGCGATTTAGCGTGAGCTGGGTTCAAAGGTTATTTTTCGTTTTGCATTGTTAACTACAGATTAGGTCGGTCAGTTATAGTGTTAGTAACAGAGTAGTTCGTGTAGACCATTACACTTTTTCATTTGGAAATATGGAACTCACTTTACTGAATAGAGATTGGCAGCAATGTTGTCAGCTGCTTTGTCCCGTACCCAGGTCTTCCCGCTGTTATTGGTTTTCAGTAGAATCCCACTTCCACCAGCCGCCCAAGCCTCATCCTAGAAAGAAAACATCAACAAATTCAAAGAACTTAAATATGCAATCTTGCTTGCTGAGTGTCAATTGTATAATGGTGTAAGAAAGTACTAGAACTAGGCTCATAATACACTAAGCATGAAGATTTCAAGACTTCAAATAGAAATAAAGTTACGGATATTATCTACATTTTACAGATCTAAACGTAGTAGTCACTTCAAACGAATTAAGAAGTTTTGTGCATTTGGAGGAGGAGTCATTTACAGTGATTAAATAAGGTTTACTCCCCAATTGCCAATTGATTTTAGGGTGTAATGAGTTTGGACCAAACTTTCAGCTGATTGCTTAACTGTAACTGAAGCTCCTATTCAAATACCTGGGATCGGTAACCAACATCAAGAATGCCAAAACCACGGCTCTGCACTGGAACTTCTTCAAACTCTTCTGTTATCTGAAAATTTTGAACAAAATATACAAAGTTAAACATAAGGCAATGTATAGATGGAAGAAAATAATGCTGAGGAAGAATAACATGCCTCTTAATACAAATTACTTAAACTCTGTGCCGAGCTAAATTTTCTGTTGACATCCTGATGGAATGGAACTTTACCCAAATTGTAATTCAGCATACATGACTGTTTACAAAATCTATAGAAAACTTCCTTATGGTGTACACATTGGACATTTACTAATCGCCAGGGAACGTATGTGACCAGAGAAACCATCTTTTATTGTTTAAAGGCAATATATTAAATCAACCGATAGAATTTAAGAGGTGTTCAGAACAGTAAGGAGGTGCACTAATACACATTTTTCAAACTAAACTGAAAATACCATTGAAATCTAGAGAACTAAATTTCACTATATGTTTATTGCCTATTGGAGTTAAATCATTTGATATAGTTGGTCGTTATTAGATTTGATGGACTAGCCTCACAAACCACCATAGATCTTTAAAGCAAGTTTTGTCCTTACACACTCGCTCGCTAGTACCAGTGGGTCACTTATCCTAGGATAATTGTTCTAGGTCAAGCATGTCTAACCTTGAAGTTCTTATGAGTTGGACATCAAAAAAGAAGATGAATCATGATGGTATGAATAATACCAATCAAACCTTTTCAATCTTAATCACATCACCGACTTTGGGGTGAGGTATTACATAGTTCCTCATGTTGATCTATATAGAACAGGAGATTTCAAATCTTCTGCAATATCCAGCCTTGAGTAGAACCATGTCTATCTATCAGCTACATAACGACACCACTTATGAAATCGTGATTTTGTCTTTCATTTTCTTAATTTTTAACAACAACGTTCAAACATAATAGTTATGCCTTAGAGAAGATGATGATAACTTACCCCTGTACCTTTACTAAGATAGAGCCCCCCACCACGAACAAGCAGCCATAGCCCACCATCAGCCCTCCAGCCCATGCTTTGAATTCTTCTTGCGATATTCCTATTATGAGGCTGCCAGTATGGCTGCAAAAAAAATTCCACAGAACAATGTGCCATGTTTTACATTGAAGAAACCGCAGATTCTAGTGATTATTCAATATTCGATACAAATGAAGCCAACACAGAAAACCAAGAGGGAAGTCCACTGATGGGCGAGAGGACATAAGTATTCCCAACCTATCCCTTTTACACTGAAAAGATATAAGACCATAAGTACCCTGAAGTACAACATTGCAAAACTTACCTGCCCTGGCTCCCAAGTTAAGAAAAAGTTTCCTCGGCTAGAAACAGCAACATAATTTCCTTGTGGGGAGCGGTTAACTGTATTGAAAGTGCCAGTGTAGTAACTTGCGCCACTGATACCACTTGAAACCGTCCTGAAATCACATTAGGTTAAAAAATCTTGTTCCTTATCCTGTCTGTGTAAGTTTCTCATGCATACGTATGTACATGATAGGCTGAATATGGAGTAACTAAAATAACTGATTATAAAGGTAGCCAGTGAAGGAGTTACATTGTCCCAGTTTCCAAATTCATTCAATTATCTCAAGTGTATTGAATCAATGGAAAAACGCAACACTTCTAATTCAATGACTATGATTAAGCATATAAATAAACATCAACAGGTGAGATGAGAAACTGAGGGGCTAAAGGTATCTAGAATGGAGAGGATCCCAAATAGCACTGTAAGTGCCAGAACTATTGAGAAAAATCTGGTATATGATTTTCAAGACAAACAGAAAGTATCCGGCTTCTCTTATGTTAAAATTACAAGAAAGCCTCACATATTTTTATCCCTACAATGATAATACACATGAAATTATATGGATGATGGGGTGGGTGTGATTCTTCTCTCTGGATCTGTCAGGTTATCAACACATTCATAGATATGCTTAGGTTTCCTTTATTCATCCTATTGATATTCACCCTCTTCAAATGTAGCAGAACCAATGTTATAAAAGTAAACTTCGTATGGCTTCCTTTATCATCATATTGTTACTCCTCTGACCTCTCATATAAGATAGTTTTTATTAACAGCTAGCCAAGTTCAGGATCTTCCAACTTTCAGCCATTCTACGAGACTTAGAGCTGTTGGAACATACTCCCAACCAAGATTCAGGACATTCATTGAACTATGAAGTTTTTAGAGTGAGCTCTTTATTCTGTTTAGGTTCATGATCTAATAAACCTATGATAAGGCACTTGCTGAGATAAATGTCACGGGCATAAAATAAGGGCTGCAGGATCCCAAAGCCACCGGCCACCCTGACCTAATCCATGATGAGCCCACCAACAGTTGTGTCCTCTCAGGCATGGATCCATTGGATTGTATCCTTCTTTAACCCGATGAAAAATTCAAGGCTGGGAAAGGAATTAGCAATAGTCTTTTGGTTGATAGAGAATTCTAATTTAACAACATAGTGAAATTTGAAGCACATATTGAAGACACATTATATGCTAGAAACAAATGTTGGTACTATGCTTCATAACCTATGAGATTTGAAAGAAAGGGACAACAGTCAACAGTGGTGAGGCATCAGAACTATTGCAAGAGTTGGTTTGCATTTATTGTTGTTATGTTTCCCTTTTCTGTACAGGTGAAAAATAACTATGTACAAATTTCACTTGCATTGAATTACGGTCTGACAAACTAGACTTCAGTTGGGCAAAGATTTTAGATAAATTCTAGATAGTTACCTATTTAGAGTGGCAGAAACAGTCTCCTGCACTGCAGCTCTCCAGTTGTATCCTCCATTTGATGTGATATATATTGCACCTTCATCAGTAACCATTTCTGCACTCTTTTCTCCTGTTGCTTGTACATAAACCTGCAATATGTCCATCAAACAAAAAATATGGTTTACAAAAAATATGGTCAAGTTCTTTAAAGTTGCAAATAATATATACTTGATGACTGAGCTGCTTGAATGATGTGAAACAACACGCAAACAAATTTGGTAGTAGAGTCGAGATAAATGCAATAATCTTCTATTTAATGCCCAATATTTTTCAAGTATGACAGTATAGAACAACTAATTCATACATCAATTTCTCACAATTTCCTCTTAATTTAGAGTCATTACAAAGAAACAAGTATTCATAATTTTACTGAAACCTGCAGGTCTCAATTAGGTCTATAGCCTTGTCTCTGCCATACAATTCGTCGATACTCCCAACACGACACTGGTTTCCTGGACGAATAACATCTCCGTAGACAGCCATTTCTATCTTATCAAGTTCGTCATTGCTAAATTTAATGTTACACGAGTAACCTTTTAACTGAGTCATGTTGCTAGTCTTATCTGCTTTTGACCTGTTCACCCTGGTCTGTAAAATTTGACAATTCGCTGCAACAGACAGACCACCTTTGGAAAAAGGTATGATGTGGTCGTACTCAAAGCAGAGACACCCTTGGCAGCCGCAGAAACCCTTTGAAACTATGTTTCCAGCAGCATCTTTGCGCCATCGATCAGGGTGCCGACCTGGGACTGTCTGAGCTTTGGCCCAACAGTAGCTCTTAGCATCCGAGTCAAAAAATCTTGGTCTTTCATGGTTATGGCCACTTTTCCTACTAATGCTTTGATAATGCTGTATTGATGTGAGCTAGTGGTCATTTCTTTTCTTTCAAGTGGAGAGAAAAAAGGTCTTTCACTTCCATCTATTCTTATAGAATAAACTAAATCCCCAAAGATTTTGACAAATCATAGTCTGATTCACAATGGATTCACATATTTGAGAGCTTTAACCATATGTAAGAATAAAACTAAAAAAACATATCTTATGAGAGATCATACTACATGAATTGCTCTCATGCAAGGTATTTGAATCTAGCTCAATTCAGGAGCAGCAATACTTTGTCAAATACTCGAATGAAAGAGTATTAATAATAAAATACTTTGCTCACCATGTCACCAGGAAGTTGAGAACTTAATGGTATCCGCTTCCAGTTTTCACCTGCGTCCGAAGTGTGCAAAAGAATAGCTGGTTTGCCAATAATCCATCCCTCTTTACCTTTAAAGCTGATTGAATTGAACCTGTAATTGAAATCTTCCTCTTCGGCAGATGCTATTGAACGCTGTGTCCACGTACTTCCTCCATCTTTTGTCTCCAATAAAGTTTGTCTGGTACCTAACAGGAAACCTTCAAGACAAGATCAATGTAAATTTTGTTAGATATGCATGAGGTGCATGACATGAGTAAGAAATGGAAAATCAACTTTGATTTTTGTACTTAAGTTCTTAGGAGAAATAATAGGCTAGATAGTACGTACAATATAACATGACACCTGACTATATCATCAGACTTTAAAGCAAGGGCTTGTACATAAGACAGGAACACTTAGCACATCCTAAAATGCAAATACATGTAACCCAAAGACTAGTATTGAAAACATGTCGTCAGCGTTTGTTATGATTCTTTAGCATACATCAGTGACATATGTATTTTCAGAGAGGGTAACAATATTCAGATATAATAATGAGAGGTTGGAGTCGATGCTCAACTAATTCTACAGAATTCAATGTTGTAGAAGATATATTCAAGATAAAAGAAAGGTAAGAACATTTTTTTGTTGAATAGTCATACTGCTACTCAATGTTATAACACTGGAGAATTAGTACCCTAGTTCTTGATCTGCATCAGGGTGTTGTATATGTGCCTTAGTTACAATTTGGCATATACACTTTGCACGAAATAGAACAAAACAGCATCTCAATCAAGACAATTCTACATCATTGTAAACCTTTATGAGTTGATTCAATTAAGTCCATAATTTGTGTTTCCCTTTATCATTCCAATTATTATTGATTACATACTTGTTTATGTTAGCTAGATGCCAATTCCATTGAGCAATTCAAGTCCCATTTCACCAAAAATAACCAAACAGGCATTATTAATAAAGATAGCAGGATAAGGTAAATAATACTCTCTCCTCCATCTAGAAAATTAGTCAGGCATTTAAATTTAGAACTCAATTTTGTTTATACGTGTTCACTAATCTTGATGAAAAATATCATTGCACAAACTTTTTTGTAATCTATTGACATGTTATTCTATTCAAATGCAAGTTACTTGAGTCAACTAAAGCCGAAAACTATGATAAGTTCGATAACCAAACATTAAACTTGACTATGTTTTCAGTTGAGGGAGTACCAAGAACCATTCTAAACTTGATCAAATAACAAATATTTAAACTCAACATCAACATGCCCCAATTCCTTGAAGACGCTCCAGCCTCAACGGACTAAGGAGGTTGGATAGTAAGCAACAGCCCCAAGAGTAAGTGAAAACAACATCTACTACATTATAATAAATAAGAGCGTGCTTAATTGTAATGGCGTTTGATATATAAAATCATATCAGAGCTTGAATAATATAAAATCTTTTTGACTTTTGGAAACAACAAATCTTTAAACTTATAACATAAAAGTATAGAAATGGATATTGAAATAATTTGCAAGCATACCATGAGAAGGGTCATCAGGGACGAAAGCAATATCAAGAAGAACAACACCAGGGTCGATAGGCAGATAGACACGCTCCCATTCAGACAAGCCTTGATCAGCACCCAATGCCGGACTACTTCCACCAATCACCAAACTGCTTGAAACTGCTGACAATGTTATTGCAGCATCACAAATCAACTTCCTTCTACTCAATGAACAACTCCAAGAATCATAAGCATCGTCAGAACTTGAAGCACTAGGTGATATACAGCTCCATTTGGTTCTTGAAATGGGTCGTTTTGGAGAGTATGAAAATGTGGAACTGGTTAAACAAGAATCTGTGAGAGTGCTTAGGAGTTGAAGGGTCGACATGGGTTGGTTTTCACGGTGGTTGGTTTGGTGTTTGTGTTGCTTTTTCTTTTTTCTTTAGTGTTTAACTGTTTATGGTTTGGATTTTTTGTGTTATCCAATCGGAAGATTTTGGACCACGGCTTCGCGGGAGAATGTGACGTGGCCAATTTGTAGTGGATGGTTTTGGAAGAGGAGTTTGATTGAGTAAGTACTTGCTAGAACTGCTTGGTTAAATTTCATATGGGACACTATACTTTCGTTAATCGATTAATTTGAATTGGTTAATTTGCATACGTAATACATTAAAAATATGTGTATGCTTTATATTTGATAAGATTGATTAGTCTTGTGCTTGCTCATTTCAAGATGCGTTTTTTTTGGTACAAATACCAAAATAAGCTTAGATTATTTAATGCGTCTTGACTTTAGCTAATTTTTGGTATAGGTAAGCTCGGTGGAAGTTTTTAAGAGTGAGCGTGAGTGAGAATGACGTCTTTGAAAATCTTCGTGATAGTTTGTGAGGCTAGTACATCAAGTCTAAAATCTTCGATAGTGTTAAGGACGGGTATTTTTACTTGACGTATTTTATAGATATGTTTGTTCTCTACTATAAATTTTTTATGTTAAAATAGATGGGAATTAATTTGATATAAGAGCAAATTAGAAATCAATTCAAAAATACTCGATCGCTCAAGTCAGTATGAGTTAAAGAATGTTTTGTATGTAAATGGATAGTTGTAGTTTGAAGATAGCATATGCGTGCTCGATCTCCAGAAAGACCTGTATATATGTATATTGAATTGTAGGTATACTTAGATGTTTAGAGAGGTTGTAAGCACCATATTTATAAGGTTAAAATTGACAATATATATTTTAATTAAATAAATAAAAAACTAAAATCCTACCCCCCTCGAATGCAGTTTTTCTAATTTTCTTTCAGCCAATAGATGATTAATAAAATTTATTTTCACAATTTCGATCCGCCCAAATCATAATTAGTAGTTTTTCTTGTAGGATAAATATTCTTGAATTGAATGATTTAATCCAAATTCTTCCTTCGAACCCACAAATTTGTAAGAAATAACAAATGAAATTAGAGAGGAAAATTAGTAGAGGAAAAACTTTGAGAAGAAATCACCATTAATGTAATTTGCGAACAAATAGGTTAAGAAAGTTGAAAAAAAATGGAGACAACCGAGCCAGGTTTTTTTGACATTATGATTAATTTTATTTTTCACGACCTAATAAAAATTACCTTCTACTTGTATTGAATGGGTTGTATGTAATCTTATGTTGAATTGGTTTTAAATAATCTATGTTGAATGAATGTTTTTAAAATTAAAGTATTGTGTTGTTAGAATTAATTATTTTTGCATGTTGTTTTAATATTTGGAGTAGTTAAACATAAAGTTTTTAGACATAGTAAGAAATAGTTTAAGTATAGTTTGAAGCCGATTAAATAGAATTAATAATAATTTAGTTTGAATCCGAATTTGTCGATAAACATTGAAAGGTTGAGATTTTTTTGGAATATGGAATATTATGTGTTTTGGAATATTGTTGTTTACATTTTGAGAGTTATTAGGTCTTTCTAAAATATTCTTTGGTTGTTTTTAGTTATTGTCTTTGAAATATTATATTGTAGTTTTTGTTAGAAATAGGATACCAATGCATATAAGATGATAATTGGGATTTGATATAGGATCAGATACACTACAAAAGAAGCCCAATGGTGGGATTCAGTTGATGTATCGATGTGTAGATTAGTAGATGGTTGAATATTAGGAAGAATGCCCAATATTGAATTGATATTCGTTTGAAAGGAAATTTAAGTGTGATATTTTAAATAGAAGGTTAAGCTGATCACATGACATGAACTAATTGAATTTCAAATTAATACACTAACATTTGTGTCTACGTATTCGATAGGTGAAGAGTTCGGGACAAGGGATGGGCGACATCCCAGCGGAAATAATCGTTTAGTCAGGATTGCTTGTGATAGGAGGTGGATGAAGGCGGCTAAAAGTGAGGTATAAAATAAGGGAGTAGTTGATGAGGCGACATCCACTAGACAATCATTTAGTCTAGGATTGCTTAGACTCTGTATTACAAATGTTCACCCCAATGGAGTGGTATCGTTACTGTTATATGAAATACCTCGTACTAGTATGTCTTTGGTATATATGTTTATGTTAGTTATGTCTTACTTTTGTGATTTATTATTTTTTGCATGCTCTTGCTTTCTTATATTAATACCGTCTTGTTTGCATTTGTTCGCTGATATTAATAAAAAATATCATCGAAATTGAATCATATATATTAGTTTTTAGTATTTAATTTAAAAATGGTCTTAGTATTTGTTGTATTTAAATGCTTTCGTATATTACTTATTAGATTATGTAATACATATTCATAAATATAAATTAGTATCGAATTCACATCATTTGAAATACCACCAAATAAGTATCTTACGTTAATTGTGCATCTAAAATATATATTTGATTTGAGTTTGGGACCAGCGATGATGAATTAGAGTAAAATTATATTGAATGTTTTAAAAATTGAATCATGTATCATCTAAACAGAAAATTATAACCTAAAAGGAATTAAAATAAAAGTAATAAAATCAAAAAATAAAAACCGAATTGAAATAGAATTAGGCAACAAATCCAGAATATATATTGTGCATGCTATAATTATGGGGCGTATGAGCTTGATTAATGCGTCGAAGACTTATTTTTTTTTAAATGACAAAAAAATCAAAATACCATCTGGCCGGTTAGTGGGATTACTGCGTAAAATTAATATCATGAAATCTTATCTAATAATTTGACAAAACGGACAGCATCATGAATCTGAGAAAAAATTCATATGTTCTATATTATTATTATCCACGGGACTGAAATATCTGAAATATCATTTATTCTTACACCGTATATGATTAAATATATATATAAATAATAGAACCATTAAAATATTTTTTGAATTTGAAGAAGAAATTTCTCCATATATATTTGAATTCGAATTTTTTGGATCCATGATGATGAATAATTAGAGTAAAATTATATTAAATATTTTAAAAATTAAAATTATAGATAAATGCAAACGTAAAAGCTATAACGCAAAAGGAAGGAAAATAAAAATAATAAAATCAAAAGTTAAAAGCCCGACTTAGAGTAAAATTAGGCAGCAAAATCAAAAATATATTGTCGTATTATAATTATGGGGCGTGTGGCAGTTAATGCGTATGATAGGCTTTTTCTAAAAATAGCAAAAATCAAAAATCGATAATTACAAAATACTCGATCTTAGCATTGATAAAAAAAAGGAATGATCTAAAATGAATTAGAGTTAGCGAACATAAACACCAATTCATTAGGCTTTACAAAAGAAAAATATGAATTTATTGACTCCATTAAGTCTTCTTTAATGGTTCATAATCGAATAATCTTCTACTGGAAGGAGTCATTTGGTGGATATTTCTGCCGTCGATCATTACTCTTCTTTTTGTTATTATTCATCTTTGATAAGGTTGTGTTATGAAGCATTGTGAGCTTGTTTATGAAGCACTGTGAGCATTTTTTCCATGTTAAGATTTAGTGAAGCCTACTCTGACTCATCACCAATAATTATACTTAAAGTAGGTTCGCGTCTTATCAAAATTATCTCGATTTTCTATTATCATATAAATAAGAATGCGTAGAATTAGAACCACAGTGCTTCATGTTTACGGAAAGCGAAATGCAATATTATCCAAATACACTTGTTAAAGGTAAAAATATTATAAGATCTGAGATATACGTATTTTACATGATTTTACTGACGGTCAATCCGGGCTCACACTGGGTTGCTGGCCAATGACCCGTAAGATTGATTAGGCTTACAAGCCTCCATGATCCAAGAAAATCGATCATCAATCAATCAATCGATCACTATGTTGATTGATGAATGCTAAGTTTTTGAGCCTTCAGGCCAAGGAAGACCGACTATCTTATGTTTTGAGCGAAGAGGTTATAACATCGGCCTTTAAGGTTGCCTCTTTGAGAAATAAAGTAATATTCAATTACTTTGACATAACAAGAAGAAGATACTTAAGAACAAAGCTAGGCCTAAACACCGTTCGATATTATTTGTCTAAGACCAATATTGCAGTCATTACTAAATCGTGTTTTTATGCAGAGGT
The DNA here is from genome assembly GCA_019722365.1 of Lithospermum erythrorhizon. NCBI lineage: Eukaryota > Viridiplantae > Streptophyta > Magnoliopsida > Boraginales > Boraginaceae > Lithospermum > Lithospermum erythrorhizon. The sequence goes on from JADFUC010000512.1 coordinate 37,954, forward strand.
AGTGGGTTTGTGGGGGTTAGCAAGCGTTAGCCTGCTTTACATACTTTGATAACCGCCTCTATGAAGCATATCTCTAATCAGGTGATACTTTAAAGATGCGATGCTTGGATTTGTGATGTGCTTTCGGGATTGTGGCTTGGCTTGACAGCACCAGTGTTATCCGCAATTCAACGGCCACTTGATCGCTCCCGAAACAATCCACGAATTTCTTGTCAGCGAGCTTCACTGCGGCGTCCGATGTTACAATGTACTTTCGGTGCTTAGTAGAATGCGGCGGCGGTCTCTGTTTGGGAACTTCTCGAGATATTGCTCCGCGTTAAGAAACACATTACCCGGGCGGGAATGTTAGTCATCTTTGTCGATTTGAAAGCCCGACATCGTTATCTGCCTCTGACCAACTCTTTCATACTCCGTATCACGAGAATCGTTTTTAAGATTGCGAGATCTTTCAAAGATGCTTGACTGCTGATCCGGTGGCTCTCGCGTAGATTAGGCGACGTATCGGTGATATGCTCGGTCATGACACGTGAGCCGGTAATGCGCGGCTTATGGCGTACATGACTCTATAGCGAACCATAAGGTATGTCGCCGTCCTGCTCATCACCGGCATTAGTGGTGAGACCTTGTGACTATTTGAGTTGAACTCCACGTATGCAAATGGGAGATTACCTTCTTAGTTCATTCGTTACGAACCTTTGATACACTTATTGATATAAATGTCTTGGCAAATCATTCGAATTGATTGGCTCGATCTCGATGAATTTTGATTGAGCAATATATTGTGTTTCACCTAAGTCCTTGATAGAAACATTTACATAGTCAATCCTTGAAATTTGAGTTTAATAGCTACATTGTTTCAATGATTAGTATGTAAATGCGACATGAGACTTCTCATATTATATAACAGCTCGCCTTAACTTGTATACACAAGATTCTTAGCCGTTCACAGTGAATCCAAAATATACTTGATTGATTCATCAAGCGGATGTTATTCAAGCTAGCGGGATGTGGCGAGACCATAAATGGACCTGCGTAGCTTAGAGCCTTCTTAGGTCACTTTTTGAGGCAGTATAAAGCACGGAGGTTGTATCATGCTCTGGCGTCTTCACCGAAGATTTCCGTTCAAAGAAAGGGTTAACACATCCGTTTCCATAACTCGTAGTCATGGAATACACTGATCGCTAAGATTGTCGGATGGACTTAAGCACTTAGCATTTCAGTAAATAGAGTTTCATCGCCAGTCAATGTCATGGAGGCTTGCTTGAAACTTCTTCCTTGTAGTCTTGCACTTGAAAACATGGGCGTTTAAAATGGCACAGCCAAGTATTTTCTTGCCCAAATGTCGTTTCTGATACCGATGGGAATGAATCCCGTTGGGTAAATCTAACAAGGACCAAACCTTGTTTTGGTACCGAATGTAACAAAACCTTCCGCCCCAGTGGAGCCCCGAGGTTAGGACCGTGTCGCCCAGCACAATATTGCTCCAGTGGCAACGATGGATAACAATAAAAATGACTTCTTTACATCATAAATAAAACAATATAACTTTCGTCCATTCGGGTGAACTAACGATAGTACAATGACATTGAAAAATCATAATATAAATACCACGTCAAACGAATTTGTTATATACAACTCGGAGTCAATAATAATTATATACAACGAAACTTCAAGAAGATAAAAGTATAGTAAAGTCTTAACCGCGTCGCCGTCTTGGCAGTGCAGCATTACTCGGCGATGCATATCGGTCATCCCTTTGACAACCTAGGCATGACGCCGCCCACGTAAAGAAATAGGGAGTCGGCTAAAAATTTGAGTGAAAATAAATAGCCTGAGGATTAGCCTACGTCGCTGCGAATAAGAATAATTTAGATTTAAGCTATTTAGAAATTTATATACCCCGAGTATTATTTTATAGATTCTATACAAAATAAAACTTTCACTTATTGGCTTTAGCCAACACCCCGATATGTAACGCTCGTCAACTGACTTACTGCTGAGTACACATAATTCTGAGAGGTATTTCTCTGTCTATTATCTTTTCTAGTATAGCTAATTCCCGATATAATATACACCTCAATGGCTATGATAGCAAAGCATATATCTTAACCTCTGCATGCTTTCATTAAGCCATACAGCTGATCAACATCTTTAGTTAAAATTACTACTCCCCGTTTTACAATCGCTACTCACTGGCAAGCCCCAATGTTCATAGGAAGGCAGAATATGTTTCCTTAATATGGTAGAGTAATATATCTTGAATCCGGATAACCTAAGTGCAGTTATCTTCCCAGTTTTCCATTTGAAGTATCTGAACTTATTTACCTCCATTGAGTATCGAATTAAGTAGTTGAATCGGTACTTATATTCTAGCATTTTGAGAATCCATTTTTCCACCATATATATAAATATCGCCAGCATCATCGGCAGTTAAGCATAAACTTGATTTATAATTTGCACTCTAATATTCTCATTTCTGATATCACAAATCATTAGCCGCTTAAGATATATAGAACATATCTAACAAAAGAAACGATAATGCAGTAAGGCTACAAGCGAAAATAAATACGTATCACGAAGAAAATAGTTGAAGCCAAGAATAAAATGAAGTACTTAACCGTCAAAGCCAGGCTATTCTTTGGCAACAACAATTAAGGAATAGTCATCGTAGTCAAATATGAATAAAATACATGTATACGAGTTATCGGATAAAGTCATACAACATAATTCCACGTGAAGTCTCGGAGCATGCTTGCATGAATATATAATAGAGGGTTAAGATAAGCCTTAGCACGATCACCCGAATGAAATCACGGAGACTTCAGCAAGCGGCTAAAACTCTAGTCGTAACCTCGCATCTGCAAATACCAGCGTTATACCGTCGCCAATGCGCGTATACCGATCGTCTACTGCGGGGAATGGGCCGTCATCACCTCGCCTTATACGCGATTATAAGGCCAAAACAGCAGCTTGCCACACAAAGTATAAGGCACGCGCACTTATACAAAAGTATAAGGCCGCGCTTATACCTGAAGTATAAAGTAGCGCGCCTTGTTATCTTAGTAGTATAGAGGCCCGCATCCAACCAATGCCTGCTGACAAAGTAATCAAAGAGTAAATACCTTGCTTTATCTACAGTAGTATAGAATTATTAAGCCATGTATACCGTAGTATAGGAATGAACCTTGTATTTATACGTAGTATAGGGCCACAAACAATGCAACGACCAAAGCGTCAAAGAGAATCATACCCTTGCTATACCGTAGTATAGAGGCCAAGCCGCCGCCTCGTAGTATAGGGCCACACCGACAATCTTAGCGCGTAAGCGATCAAGAGAATCATCTGTAGCTATTTATCACAGTAGTATAGAGATTGTAATAAGCGTCGCGTATCACAAGGGAAGGGGGAGAATTAAGCAATCCTAGTAAATTTGACTATAGGGAATTAAGTATCCTAATACTCGAGTCACCTCGGAAATCATACATAACTCCATTGAGCACTCCCCGATAACCCGACTCTGCTTCGACAATAGCAAAGCATACGGCTAATACATCCATGATAAGTAAATCAATCCTGGCCTTCGCGAAGGCCACGCCAAATACCCTGATGCGAAATGAAAGCGCATCATCTACTTGAAGTGCGAAAATGAGGAATACATAAATACCACCGGTGCCAAGCCACGCATAAATACATGAGAGTGCCGTCGAGAATACATATCTGAGAAATATAAGTTGGGAGTTCGGGGCCATTGACACCTCAGGCTTGATGCTGCGAGAATGAAATCGCATGTCATATTAGGCTCCGCAGCATGTCGTCTGACCATTACATGTATACCCGTTTCCCCGTAATCATACTCCTTTGAGACATATGCAGGTCCACAGCATAATTATATTACAAAGACACATACACCACACACACGTAATTATAATACAGGGCAGTACACCGTTTAAAGAAAAAGTTACATAGGTAATGCATTGAGATAAGTACTCGCTTTCTGCAGCTATCCGCAAAGTCCTCCACGAAGAGCGATCACGGGCGTGCCCACTTCCGTGATCGAGCTAAAACATGAGAAAGTGTACTCGGGAACTAATACCAAAATTCGTTAGAATAAACATTACGACGCTACCGTCGGAGCGATTTAAGCGGTCTAACATGACAGGCAAACTATCGAATTATAAACTCATTGAATAGCGAAGCCAGATGATGCGCTAAACTTCCATCTTATCGTTTTATAAATTTACAAATTAACTTATATGTCATTCTGATTGTCGGAGTCCACCCCAATTAGCAATCTATACTCGAAATATCAATTATATCTCGGCTTGAAAATATTACTTTTTAAACTGCTTTAATGAATTTTAAATCACCGATTTAACGTCGCGATAACTATAATAAAGATTAAAATTAAACTCATACACATTTTAAAGTCTTATGAAAATATACTTTCAAAAGTCAGCGAGAAACCTAGAAAAGTCAACTCGACATACGTCATGACAGTACAAATCGCTGAATTAAATCGCGTATATGCGTCCGCAGGAGACCCATAGCTTGACTAAGATTTATCACCAAAATTCAATTATGTAAAGTCAACCGAAATCAACTATCTGAAGCCAGAAATATCTCGAAAGACTTGAAATTTAGCACGCCTTTCGAAGAGAATGATGGGAGAAACGATATTCTCTATTACGTCTTGAGTTTGAAGCGTGATCGAAAGAAAGAAATGGAAAAATGAAATTTTTTTAAGGGGAGGAGCTTAATTTCGGCGGCGTAGGAAGAAGAAGATGGGATTTTAGCGGTAGTGATGATGATGTGGAGGATATGTATGAATAGATATTAAAAAAACTCGAGTCCGTTCGGTTTGATTGGTCTCATTTTACTCGTACTTAAATCTCCACGAACCCGATTTGAAAGATAAAATTCTTCCATAGCAAAGCACTAAATTATAAATGATCGGCTCAAAAGTTTCTGAGAAATAATATTATCATCGAAAAAAAATTATACTATTCCCGGGTCCGCGCCGGCCGAATATTTTTTTTTTTTAAATCGCGGAGTTTACAATCTACCCGCCCTTATAAAATTTCGTCCCTCAAAGAATTTACTCGAGAACTTTCAATCACATCGAGGATAAACTCAAAAGCGCGCTTCGGCGTACCGCATGACTAACGTAGGGAGGACTGCCTTATGTCAATTAACCAAAGCGTTGACTCTCTTTACCCATTAACCGCATTCAGCCAAGCCAATTTTCCATTGACTTATCATCTTATTACTCACGCATTGTTATTATTACTCAATCTTAGTATTATAAACATCCTCGGTGCCTCCAAATACCACTCAAAAATTAAAATTCCTCGCCTTGATACCGTCTTTGTCACTTCGTAATTTGTGTCGCATCTTACTCCATTATCACATAATTAAGCAGTAGCGGCAAAATTTTACACGTTCGTCACTACAGCTACTATAAAACTAACTTACAAAGATAAACCACAAATAGCATTATGTATAACAATTCGTCCACTTTCATTTCATGACACTTCTTTCATCAGTATCCTCAAATCAAACAATTCACAAAATCACGCATATAATATCAATCATACACCTGACAATCTCAGCGTAGCATCCATAATACACGATACAACAATTTCATATAATAACTATTCGTAAAAATATATTCCACGAGATCGTCCATAACAAAATATACTCCAATTGAACACGCTGATCATATACAAATTTAAACATGAATACCCGCAAAATAAATAGCCCACGGGGAAATACCTCGAAACTACTCCACCGTTCGAGTGACATTTCACAATTTAAACAATAAGCCACGGATAAGTTTATTATGCGGATACAAAGTCACAATCAATTTACCCATATACTTAAACCGACATAGATAAAGGTATGACAGTGATAAATCCCCGATTACTCCAGTATCCAAGAGAAATTCTTAATTATTTTAAAGATCGACCTGCACACCACGATCGATTTCCTAATCCGGCTGACTACGTATACTTTGAGTCCTCCTATTGAAAACCTTTTATTACCCTTAAATTCCTGATTGCCCCAGCTTGCTCCAGCAGCTTTAAAATTTAAGCACCGGTGAATTCCTCTCGTACTTCGGTGTTATAATTCGGTCTCTTCCTTAAAATCCTCAAACATATTCATCAGAGTATTCAATCTCCAAGGTTTCAGCTTTAGAGTTTACATCTCGAGAATGATACATTCTTATCCGCAAAGATGCTGTTCTACTTTCGAACACAGACTCTTGCTTAAACATTATTAACGGATAACTCAAACTCTTTTCTTATTCGGTCTCGATTTGTATTCACTAACTTATTTATCATTTCGATCGAAACCCATTTCAGCGCTTCATAATGAATCTTAGCTTGATGGCACCCACTAGCAATTTGATATTCACCTGACTCACTTCGAGGAAGTATCTCATTATGTGAGTATCACCGCATCGCTTAATTAATTTCCGCCATAAAATCGTTATTTGTACTACCCACGTCAACTATTAAGACATTTCCCAAAATGTAAATCGCCCCGAATATCTGCGTAATATTTCCGATACGCTTTGCGTCGTATTCTAACCCATTACATATATAAATTTCCAATATAATCCCTCGCCAAATATCTACCATTGCCGATCTCTATATGCCAGTACCCGTCTCAAAGCAAATACATAACTTCGGCGTCACGTCATATTACGGTCATTTCACGTATCTCTAATATACTTAATCAAATAACACCCACACACCAAAACACGAGAATGCAAAGTAGTCACCATGCAAGACCCTCGTCACAGCGAGTCAACGAAATCTTAGTGGCGTCGCCAGCCTTGATCCAGCAGTTCGGAAGAAATGAACTCGAACCAGGGAAAATGACTCGCCTGTATAACTGAACTAGGCGCGTAGCAGCACTGAGACGCGAGAAGGCATAAACTGGAAACAAATACCAAAATTATAGCAGCCGCCTGAGTTAGGACGTCGCTAGCTTTGTAATGCTCAGTCGCGGCCGTGGATATGATAAAAATGACACTTTACATGTAAATAAAACAATATAACTCGTCCGTGAATTGAACTAACGATAATGCAATGACATTGAAAAATCATAATATAAATACCGTCAAACAATTTGTTATACAACTCGTCGATAATAATTATATACTTGAAACTTCAAGAAGATAAAAGTATGGTATTGAGGTGTGACCACCCGTAGCCAATGTCTTGTAGTGCAGCGACTACTCGGCGATGCGTATCGGTCATCCGTGACCCTAGGCATCAGCGCCCTTCCGTAAAAAGAAATAGAGTCGACTAAAAGGTGAGTGAAATAAATATGCAGTTAGCCTACGTCCTTGTGAATAAGAATAATTTAGATTTCTGCTATTTAGAGACTATATACCCGAAGTATTTATTTTACTTAGGTTACTCGCCCTGAAATAAAACTTTCCTTATTGGCTTTCTAAGCTAACACGATAACGCTCGTCAGCAAACTTCTTCATGATGCAATTCTAAAGGTATTCTCTGTCCCCATTATCTTTACGAGTATAGCTAATTCCCGATATAATATACACCTCGAACACCTGATAGCAAACATATACTCTTAACCTCTGCATGCTTCGTACACGCTATACAGCTCGATAAAACTTATCTTTAGTTCCTTTAAAGTACTACTCCCCATTTCTGTCCTTACTCCTCTATGACAACTAATGTTCCTCGAGGAAGACCTTCAAATATATCGTTTCTTAATATGGTAGTAATATATCTTGAATCGAATAACTTTAAGAAATGCAATTTATCTTCGGATTTTCCATTTAGTATCGGAACTTATTTACCTCATTGGTATGTGGTCGTAGTTAGATCGAGTACTTATATTCTAGCACATTTGAATCCATTTTTCCACCGTATATATATAAATATGTCAACATCATAAATGATTAGCATGAAACTTAGAGTTTATAATTTACGCTCTAATGTTCGTTCAGTATCTCGTCCATTTAGCCACTTAAGATATATAGAGCATTATCTAACAAAAGGCGATGGCTTGCGGTAAAGTACAAAGAAATTTGAAAATAAATCTAGTATCACGAAGAAGAAAAATAGTTGCCGGCAAAATTCAGCTTAAAAATGAAATATAACCGTGGCTATTTATTGCTAAGCAGCAGCAACCAAGATTAGGAATAGTCACTTCGTAGTCAAATATGAATAAAATACATGTATGCAGAGTTATCGGATAAAGTCATACAACATAATTCCTTGAAGTCTCGGGCGTAGCTTTTATGAATATACTAATAGAGATTCAGATAAGCACCTGTCGCCCCAAATGAAATCACGAGAGACTCGGCTTAACGGCTAAAACTCTAGTCGTCCCAACCTCTTTATCTACCAAATACCGCTTTGAGTATACCGTCCTACAATGCGCATGCCTAAATCCGTCTACTGCGAGGAATGGACAATCAACGATCGCACCGCACTTATACGCGGTATAAGGCCAAAACGCTTATACACAAAGTATAAGGCACGCGCACTTATACAAAAGTATAAGGCCGCGCTTATACGAAGTATAAGGCACGCTGTATTATCTGAAGTAGTATAGGGCCACGTCAACGATGCACCTGACAAAGTAATCAAAGAGAGTCATCTGCATTTATCTGTAGTATAGGGGCCAAACCCTTGGCAGCTATACGTAGTATAGGGCCAAGCCGTAGCGCTATCTGGTAGTATAGGGCCACCGACAATGCAGCCAAGCGATCAAAGAATCATCACCGCTGGCGCTGGCTTAGTGAGTATAGGGCCAAACCCATGGCTATCACGAGTAATTATAGGGGCCACCGACGATACTTGTGACTGAAGCTGATCAGAGAATCATCTGGCTATCTGGTAGTATAGGGGCCGATAGGCGTCACATATCACGCAAGGGAAGGGAGAGTCGCTTTAATCCGCAGTAGTCCCGACTAGGGTCGTATCCTAATACTCGAGTATTTCGAAATCATACATGCTCCATCAAACACCTCGATAACCAACTCTTTGCGCTTTTCAATGATAGCAAGCGTACGAAATTTGTCGTCGCTTGATAAATAAAATCAATCGCAACTTCGCCCATGAAGGCGCATAAATACCACGAAGTGCCGACAAAGCCACGTAAATACCACGAGAGTCGCAAATGAGGGCCATAAATACCACCCGGTTACCCATGAAGCCACATAAATACATGAAATGCGAAATCGAGGGCCATATCTGAAATATAAGTTGGGAGTTCGGGGCCGTGACTTTACCTCGAACCGACCTTGATCTTTGCGAGAATAGAGTCACATAATCATATTAGGCTCCTGGCATGTCGTCTGACCATTACGTATACCATTCCCCGTAATCATATCGCTGAGGACATATCGCGTTCCATGGCGTAATTATATTCTGAAGACACGTACACCACTTTCACGTAATTATAATGCAAGGGCAGTGCACCGTTTAAAGAAAAGAAGTCGTAAGGTGTCTGGCGTGAGATAAATTGCTACTTTCTCTTGGCTATCCGCAAAGTCTCCGCGAAGAGCGATCACGGGCGATGCCACTTCCATGATCGAGGCCTAAAACGCCCAGAGAAAGTGTACTCGAGGAACTAATACCAAAATTCGTTCTAGAATAAACATTACGACTCTGCGTCGAGACGATTTCATGATCCCCAACATGGCCAGACAAACTACTTGAATTATAAACTCATCGAGGACCTGACCAAATCGTCGCCATTAAACTTGTCTTATCGTTTGCTCATTACAAATTAACTTATATGTCATTCTAGTTAATCGAATTCACAATTAACAATCTATACTCAAAATATCAATTATATATCTCGACTTGAAAATATTACTTTTCAACCTAGCGCCTTTAATGAATTTTAAATCAGGATTTAACATCGCGATAAACATAATAAAGGTCCCCAATTAAACTCCCTACGCATTTAAAGAGTCTTATGAAATCCTCAAAAGTCAGCAAAACCTAGAAAAGTCAACTCGGCCGTCGCCGAAGCAATTTCGTCGAATTAAATGGCGTATATACGTCGCGAACCATGTAAACTAAGATTTATCGCAAAATTCAATTTATGTAAAGTCAACCAAAAAGTCAACTATCTCAAAACCCGAAATATCTACGAAAGACTTGAAATTTCTTCGCCTTTCGAAGAGAATGATGGGAAATGATATTACAGCCGTCGCGAGTTTGGCGGCAATCGAAGAGAGAGAAATGGAAAAATGAAATTTTTTTAAAAGGGGGGGGCTTAATTTCAGCGACATGAGGAAAGAAGATGAAGTTGTGATGATGATGATGATGTGGAGGATATGTATGAATAGATATTAAAAGCTTCGAGTCGATTCGGTTTCGGTTAATTCTCAAACATCGTACTTAAATCTCCACGAACCCGATTTCAAAGATAAAATTCTTCCATAGCAAACACTACTAAATTATAAATGAAATTCGGCTCAAAGGTTTCACGAAATAATATATTATCATCGAAAAAAATTATACTATTCAGGTCCGCGCCCGACCGAATATTTTTTTTTTTTTTTTTTAAATAACGGGTTATACGTCGAATCCATCTCGGACTTCGTGGCTATTTAGCGCATTTTATCGGTAATCTTATTTACTTATTGCCTCTAATAAGGCGTAGGCTCAAATCGCTTTCAATCGTGAAGATTCGCATTTTGATGAGTGCAACAGCAGCGATCTCTAGTGGATCTCCTGAGGGTTGTTCTTCGCGACTTCACATGGATAAAAATTGGGTCTTATATAAGAAGGCACTAATTCTTATGGTGCATGTTCAAGTCACCATGACTGCTAGGTGTATTGGCGGTAGCTTAATCATCTTGAGTTTCCTCGAGGTGAACCTTTTTAAGCCACAGCCCCGGACAAATATTCCTTTTCGAGGAATGCTCCACGATCTATGACGAATATTTTATTCTCATCTTTAGGTAGAAGTAGTAACCAACGATTTCTTTGGATATCGATAAATAGCATTTATCGGACTTTGGCTCTAGTTTTTATCTCTTTGTTAATTTCTTAGCATGTCTTGTGACCCCGAATCCTAAGAAAACCCAACTTGGGGAGCACTTAAAACAACCCGCAATTCATGAGGAGTTTTCTCTGGCAGTTTAATTGGACATTTATTAAGCGTGAGTGTTGCTTGACTTTGTAGTGCGTATCCCCGGAAATTAAGCTGGTAAAAAAGATCGAGGATAGGCTCATCGCCAAATGAGAACCGTATCGAAAGCGAGAGTTCGATTTGCTCTCTCTCGGACACGCCGTTATGTTGTAGGCGTTCTAGCTGGAGTGAGTTATGAAAGCAATACGCTCTACAAGATGATTATTGAACTCATGACTCAAATATTCTCCTCTCATCGAGGCCAGAGAATCTTTACAATCTTGTTGATTGGTTTGTACTTCATTTTTGAAATGTAAATTTCTCAAAAGATTCATGTTTCAGTTGTTCATTAGCCCGCATCATCCAATTAATGTATGATCCCGTAAATCAACGCCTTTTCATTGAATCCAATGAAGGGTAATTTGGTTATTTTACCCAGTAGACAAGATTCACAATTATTGTATGATTCATAATTGAAATCTTCAACTATTCACGGGTAAAGTTTAACGTCACGGATCGTTTATCACGACCCTGTCTGATACTGCCATAGATTTGTAGGGTTTAAGTCGTTAGGCTTATATCTTTTTAGATTAATGTTATATTGCTCGATAGATTATTCAAAACATATATATCATTTGGAGAATGCGTTACCATATGTTATACTAGATTTCACAGAGATCTAAATGCATTAGGATCAATCGAAAATAAAGAAAAAATTTCATTATTCAAAGCGGAAATGGAAATAATATTTCCAGGTAATAGTAGGCACCACGATAAACATTGTTTAAATTTAAAGCAAGGCCCGTAGAGCAAATTCAAATTAATATATCATAGTAGCGGGGCGCAACGCCCGTGGCGTTCACTACCGTGAATCGTATCTCCTGCTTTCAGTGCTTCTCTTTTTTGTAGTTCACGCGCATTGCGACAAATGTAAGAGAACATTATGATGTCAAGCACCAGCAGTAAATTAGAAGTTGTATAAACTTCAATAATAAAAATACCTTTAGGCTTAGTGGTCATTAGACCATTTTTCCTATCTTCATTGAACTTGAGGTCACTCGGTGACCTTTGAGTTTCTGATAAATGATAGATATTATCTTGAGAGATACGCTTTGCGCTAACATGCTTGCGATGTTTGCTTTGCTTTAAAAGCGAGATTAGCAAAATCGGCTTTGTTATTCCAAGGAATCAAACACTCATTTGCTTTAGCAATGGTAGATTTCATCTATGTCACATCGGTTAGTCAACTTTGTATCTATAACCTACGATGCATCTAGATACATGAGTTAGGCGGATCTACGTAATGTGAAACTCACAACTTGTGATCGATCGGTATCTGAAAAGATACACACCGTTTGCTTGAAAGCCATTATCTCGAAGCACATAGTCGAACATGATTGTCTCGGTTTGCAATGATAAAATGCGAAATGATTCATACTTACCATTACCTTGCTCGCTCATACGATACACTCCAGGGGCTTCGATAAATTTCATATACTGATCCACCAAATCATATAGAACGAGCTTGGTTCTAGAGTAAGCATGAACAACGGCTTTTGGAAAATCCCCTCTTTGCTCATTTCGTATTTAACTCAGTATCTACCTCTGTAATCCCGGAGAGGCTTCTTAGGAAGTCCTTTATATATAAAGACAATATTCGATCTCGTACAACAGGGATAACATGACTCGCGGACCGTGTCGTTTGCGTCGTACATGCAGCGAGTTAATGTTGTTTGAAGCGATTATTAGGTGTATTAGGAACAGCCATTTCGATTCTACAAGAATAAATATATAAAAGACAAAATTTTAGTAATCTATCATATTAAACACTTACAAAATAAATTGTAAAAGTAATACCCAAATACTCAAAATTGCACAAATGTATTAGTATGCAAGATACACTATCTTTGGCGTTTTCAAGTAAACCTTGATGCATACATTTTGAAAAACTTAACACAAGGTGAGTTAACTGACAATTATGTAAACCGCGACACTTAACTCTTGTATTTACTAGCGTACCTACAATGATGCTACAACAATTGTATCACCGATCCATGCGTTAATTAAAATCACCGATTAATGATCAATTAAACGATTTGTTACGGAATGATCATCACGAAAGCGTGCGTTAATGAAAATCATAAAGCGTGATCCGTTGGCGTACTACGTTATGGCCATTTCGAAATGCGCTTTGCCGTCGTAGTGTGCCCGATGGCCGTCAGTAGAGATTCTGCTGACTTTAAAATTGTCTTGATAAGTTGCTTAAATTTTAGCGGTGAGATTAATATTATTTGATATTTATTTAACATGTTATACAACACATACTCAAGTAATATGCACATCATGAAAATAAAACAAATAATACACAAGATATATGATATGACCCTAAAAATATAGACCTATTACAATACTTTACAAAGTATAATACTAACATGAGGTCCTATTACGACACTTAACAAGTGAAGTCTTGTATTCTTGACTTTTGAAGCTTCGAGTTTGCAGTCTTGTATCTAAGTGAAAACGCCATCTTGATCACGTTCACATCAATACATTTATTCTTAACTTGACTTAGGCCTTGCTGAAGCTTATGGGTAAAAATAAATAAATAAATAAATCAGCAGGTCGTTTACAACGAATAAACGGTTCGCAGACCGTATTTAAATAAAAATACAAAACTAGGTCATATCAATATATCCCATTTTCATTCCCATTACAATGTATATAAGGCAAAAATAAATCACATAAACTATGCATTTATTAAATATACATTTAATATAGAAAGGAAAAATAAATGCGATAAATGAATGTATACCAAAATATATAATTAAAATTAATTGTTACATATATAAAAATTTGTCAATAATTATTACAATAATTATTTTATGCATATATAATAATATATACTTACAAGTGATTATATTTATTATATATTCAATAACTAGATAATTACTATGTTTATCCTTTTAATAAATAAATAACTAAAAGATTAATTATTAAAAAGGGATAACTAAATTAAATAAAATTATTTTAAATTAAGTAACTACAATTACCATAATTTAATATATGATATAAATTGATAAAAACCCTAAATTAAAATTACCATAATTTTTGAGAAACCTAAAACTAGGATTTTAAAATTGATTGGGCTTTTTCAAAAACCTTAACAGCACAAGTCGACCACAATAGGATGGCCAAACGCCACCCCACATTGCCATGCGCCACCCTTGGCACCCCGAAAGGTGGCCGGATGATCCCGGAAACACCTGTAAAATGCGGCGTGTTCGATTTTGGTAATTGATTTCCAGTTTTACATTTTAGTTCAATCTTTTTCAAAAAAATATGAAGGCTTTAAACTACTCAAAAAATTATGATTTTCACAAAAAACAAATTTCATAATATTCTTAAAATTATTCAATTGGAATTTATGAAAAATATATTACAGAGAATTAATTATGCAATTTCTAATGATTAAAACTTTATAATAAAAATAACAAACAATTATACTAATCATCAAAACATCAAAATATGAAATTTTGATGTCCTTGAATATATGAACACATTTTGTAAAAAAATAACACCGCATAAAATTCATACTATATTATATACATAAATATATAAACATAAATTTTCATATAAATTCATAAAACATGATTTTAAAATTTTCTAGATCGATTTTATACAAATTAAAGTTGATCATGATGCCACTGATGGAAAAATATACATATTTCGAAACAAATAGCATACTATGATTAATTTAATTGTCATAAAATCAGATCTAAATATTATATAACAATATATTAATAAAGGGAGTACTAACGATTAAACAAAATAAAATCTTTTCTGATTAAAGCTTTCACCAAAGAGAGCCTCGCCCGAATTCCTATGCAAGTACTTTAATTGATAGTGCCTCTACATTGATTGGCATGAGGAGAGGTGAATCACTATCACTTTGGTGCTAAGAATCTTGAATGTCGGATAAATAAATCAAAGTGAAACTTTTCAAGTTTCACGCAGAGTTCCACTGTCAAAGACAATGGGAGGCATGAAAATCCTTTTCAATGATTAGGTTTTATTATTATATTAACCTAATACATCCCCTCTATTTATAGGCTCTTATCATTTAACCTAAAAGCCAACCGAATAGTTAATGAGTCGGTTCGTTTAATTTAAACTAACCCGTTAAGTAAAATTACTACTAACAAGTTATTAACAAGCTCAACTAACTATTTAAATAATTAAACTGACAAGTTAATTATTTCGAGTTCATCCAATTAATAGTTTACGTGCTTAATCTAGTACCCGATTAAGAATTTTATTGATTAAATCAGTTTCTGCATTGATTTAAAAATATAATTTGTTTAAATACATGAAATATAATTCAGCTTGTCAATTTGTATGTGTGTGACATACAGAGTTTTAGATAGTAGTATAATAATAATATAATTGACCATTATTATTATTATAAACGATGATGTATGGGATACAATGTCTGGCATAACTCTAACGGTATCATGAGGAACACATTGTGCAAATTACAATTACTATTATTGAACATGTAATTTTAGTAATCTAGATTTTAACTAAACTAGTAAATGAATTATTCACAATGATTATCGCGGCGAGCAATATTATTAAAACAAATATTCATTGATTTCAGCCAAAATCCAACGGCCGGTTTTTCTGTTGAATAAGCTTTTAAGCATTGTCTCTGAGAGAAAAATGGGAGAAAATGCTGATAATTTTGATAGAATTCGGGCAGCTTTGCAATGACCCAGTGTTGGAATTAGCAAGGATCTTGAATCTCGCTATAAATGTCCGTTGGACAATTGGATTGTACAACCAATTTACTCATTCAATAATAACTACAAACATATATTAATGGTTCGACAATTAATAGATTACGATTTACTCGGATTGACAATAGGTGTTATGATGACATATTAGGGTCCGTTCATAATCTATACATATAATATTTAGTAAATATTATTTAATAAATTCTTGTCGATTAATTAAGTCACACACAAACAACGAATCGAACTAATAATATGATTAGAACTTCCCGGGTTTAAAGTGAAACATCAAGGAAACAATCGGTGCAAAAAATCCATTAGAATTTTTACCTCTCTATAGGCAGTGGATAGGATAGGGCCAGGAAAGAGTTTTCCTCATGAAAACTCCACAATTGATCTCACATTATCTATAAATAGTTGCTTGATAAGTGATCAATTACATATCTAATCTAAACCTCGATCTAGGTACTTTCATGGCGCCCCCTTCTATTCAAAGAAGTGATTTTTTTCTTTTTAATTGTTCATTGTTTATTAATGGATTAGTAAAGCCTTGAGGAAAGGATTCGAGGCAATTTTGTTGGCTTCAACGCTATTATTAAGAGGCATTCTGATTGGAGTCTTTGAAGTCTCCTCGTTGTTCCGCATCAGATTTATTTCTAAAAACGATATATAATCTCATTAATAAATTATTTTTTTTACAACTCAGTAGGAATTTAAATTTGAATTTGCTACAACATTACAGATCGTTATTATGATACAGAAACCCAACACCAGGAACAAACTATACAACAAATATTTGTTATGATGACATTATTTAACAAAGAAAATTCACCAATTAATCTTCACAAAGATTTTTTTTGGATAGTATCTTTTGATGATAAGTTATAATAATATAAATCACCAAAGAATATAAGCTAACCTGGTACTTTTAGGCGTGATCTATACTTTCAGCCTTCTTGTCCTTATTATATTTCATATTGCATGTTTTTCCCCACTTTTGATATTATGTGACTTATTGTGTTTGTGCTACACTTTTGAATTGTTGCTTCAAATAGCTGCCACTTGAGAGTGCTATTTTTCTTTTTCAGTATATGGTTTCTACTTTCTATAACTATATATGCAATATGTGCGAATATCGTCGATTCAAATTGTGCGTATATATTCTCTTTTTACATGCATCTTAGATAACTTCATTGATAAGCCAAAATTTCTGAAAGGTTTGTCAATACTTACATGCTTGTGGATATTACAATACATTACAAATGAACACATCTAACATTATTTAACTTTATCATTATAGGTGCAAATTCGAAATGGCACAAAGTAATCTATTTATACCTCAAAATTAATAGTGACACAAAGAGAAGAGGTGGACGTCAAAAGAATCACAATAACTGATGATATCCCTATTTCTTGAACATATTAAAAATCGTTCAAAGTTTAAGAACTACATTTTTGATGGATGCTGAAGTCTGATATATCGATCATCGATAAGAATGAAGAGTAATAATATGTTGAACTATGAATATGTTACCTTGAATTGAATTAATTGAGTATAAATTACGATAGTGTGTATTATTTATGAAGCAGCATTAAGCTAAGCACAGAGTAAAACATGATCACTAGCGCAATAGATGTTAGTCGATACTTGGGAGGCCAGAAAGCACATGGGCTTAATGCCCACTAAACTGTCTCTAACGCCGCGCCAAACATGGTAATTTGATAGAATCATGAGTTTGAAGCAATAATAACAATAGCAAAATCCTCGTTGGACATCAATAAGCTAGAAATCGTTAAGCGAGGAAAGAATGTCACTAGAAACCCCGAAACATAAAATGGCGTGATACTTTGTAGATAATAAACACCAATACCATTGCTCAATAATTCTTTTCGAACACACTTAGATTTTAAACCTAAAGGAATGCCTTTCTTTTTTGAACCACTTCAGAATTGAAATGAGAACAACATGTTGTCGAATCGGGAGTGACCGTATGAAGAGTTCAAAAATTCAAGGGCCTAATGGGGATTACGTGGCGATGAAGAATTACTCATGAATGCTCTACTTAATAAAACATGACAAAGCGGTGTTGTTGAAAGGAAGAATTGAACTATTCAGGGGCCAGCGCGTGTCATGATTCGTACTAAAAATGTTCCTCTCGAGTTTTGAAATTTGAAATTTGTCAGCCAACATGCATCCATAATCGGATCACTTCTGAATGATACAAAAACACAAATTATGAAATGGAGGAGAAAAAGTCAAATGTTCAATATTTTCATGTATTTGGTAGTTTGTGCTATATTCTTCTTACGACCCGTGAACCGAGGCGAAATTTTGATGCTCGAGAGTGATGAAGGCATATTCTTGGGATACTCACAACATAGTAGGGCTCTATGTGTGTTCAACAAAAGGACTCGGGTAGTCATGAAATCTATAAATGTGAAGGTTCTGGACTCAGGAGTTGAGATGAATGAGATCACACGGATGATAGTGCGCTGTGTGGGCCAGCGGGTTAATTGACTAGCGAGAATATTCTTGCGATGGCAAGGTGTTGATGACACGTACGATGGCTTCGGTCGGCTCATCTGACTGGCGATTAGAATCTAGAAGGAGAACCACCCAGTTGATAGCATTATTGGGAGACCCAATCAGGTGTTATAACAAGAAGGAAGGAACCCCGGTTGGTATAGAAAAATGGTTGGCCTTATTAGAGAAAATTGTTTAAATATCAAGTTAAGGAAATAACCCGTTCACGCTGCTTGATTGAATTGTGTTACATATTTAGTTGGTGGTGGGACACGGAGATAGTATAAATAATTTGAAATAAAATCGATATACGAGACTAATATGTGCCTTATATGAGTAGTAGGTTATGTCACGAAATTTACATTTTGGAATCGGTTTAAAGAATTTAAGTACGGAGAGAAGTGGAAAAATAAAACACTGACCAAATGGGGACCTTACACCGTCCTAAATATCTTCCGCTGACCCGGCTATCTCCTCGTACTTATCACGGAGCTCATCCACCGTCCCGCCCCTCTCTTTTGGGCGAGATTCCATTCTTCCCCCGCTTCCCCTCCCTTGAAATTTTTTCTTCCATTTCTTCGATTCTTGGTGGCTCGAGACATAAATAGTTGATAGGTTTGGCGTGATCTGGGTCTTGTGTGTGAGTAGCCTGAGGAGGTAGTCGGGAGGTTTGGTGTGATATCCATATTAGTGGAAAGGTAGCCTCGGTGGGAGGATTGTGATGATATGTATATATATGTGCGTAGGGTGATGTGTGTATATTAGTGGAATTGGATTGGGGGAGTGGATGTGTGGATGGAGATTTTGATGTTGGCCACATTTTGCTAGACTACTTTTTATTGTTTTGTTGTTTATTTGAATGAATGTTGATCGTCACACGATGATGATGGTTATGAAAATATGTGTGGAGTGTTTCATTGATAAAGTAGTAATATTAATAAAGACGATTCTTTAGTTGAATTTGAGGTAAGTGGTTCTTGAGAATACATTTAAATATTGCTCAATATGTTTTTACTCTCTTAATTATGATTATATGTGGTTGGATACCATTAAGTAGTATTTGTATTCACTAAGTTTCTGACTTACTCCCTATTCTCTATGGGCCGGCGTGTATCGTGCCTAGGTTTAGGGTTGATGAATCGAGGTTGCGAGGCTAGATTGACGGAGGTGTGGATTAAAGATCGTAGGTGGTAGTGGCATAGAAGATCCTCTCTTGTTATGTTTAGGCTTTCGGGACTTGTATATTGAGGGGAATTAGAGTGTGACTTCATTACTCATGATATGATGTATTGTGGAACCCTTATTGTATTGTATGGTTGTACATTCCCAGGGTTGATATGTTTTGTTGGTGATACATTTTGTGTTATGTGTTGTTAGTTCACCGTGATGGACAAAGTGTATTATTATTAATGCTCGAATGAAGTCTTTATGTTGTAATCCGTGATCGGTGACTCACGGGTATACGGGGTTGTTGATGATCTTAACCTCGAGGCCGACACAGGGGTGAATTAAATTACAAAAGTAGAGCCAAGAAGGTTGATGAAGCCTCAAAATGAGCATTGGATAAATGCCATGCAAGATAGTGCTCAGTTTCAAAGCGAAGGAAATGATGTGTGGGAGTTTGTGCCCAGGACCCGGGGATCGTAATGTCATTGGAACAAAGTGGATATTTTAAAACAAAATTGATGAGCAGGAGTTATTCACCCAGAAATAAAAGCCGAGGCTAGTGGAGTCGGATGCTTATACGTAAGGTGTTGGCTCGAGGCTTTTTTGCTCCGGTTTCGAGGGTTGGAGGCTATACGTCTTCTTCTTAGTAGTAGCAGTGAAGGTTCAAATGCGCAAATGGATTATGAAAAGCGCATTTCTAAATGGTGTGGTTGAAGAAAGTATATGTAAATGGGCAAAAGGTTTTTCTTGGGATAGTTGCCCCAGCGTATGTCTGAGACTCAGAAAGCTACATATGGTCTGAGTAGCCCACTCGGGCATGAATGCGAGAGACTCGCAAAATATCTATTGACCAAGGAATATCTCATTGGAGGAACTGAGCGAAGACTCTCTTTCCAATGGGGAATTCTAGTGGTATACAGATCCTTTTGGCCATTGACAAAATATTTGGAAGGATCTCTGAACAATGATGCAGCCGGGTTTGTCAAGCGATGGAGTCAGGTTTGAGATGAGCATGATTAATGAACCGAGATTATTTTAGGGAGTTTCAAGTCAAGTAGATGAAGGACAACATTTATCGTAAATGCCGATTACAAGTATGCCCGAGAACTTGAGTGATAAATTTAGACTTGAAAATACCAAGTCGAAAGAGGACATAACTGCGACTCAAGTATGAAGTTAGTAGAGAATATTGATGATTGCAGTGGAAGGCATGGTAACTTCTCTGAGAGCATATGATAGGAAGTCTCGTACATGCCATCAATGACGAGCATTTGCATATTAGGTTGGGTATGTGCCTGATTTAAGTAGATCCAAGAAGGGAAAGCCATACAGATCGATCGAGAGAGGATCATCAAATATGCAGATGATGCTGTGGATTTATGGTCTTTTGTATTCTGTGAGTACTACTTGAGTTTTTGAGTAGGGTATTGTGATCTTTGATTGGGTTAAAATGCGAAGATAGAAAAATTAAGAGTCTGAAGGATGTTTGCTTTTTTGGGGAATGCATCATATCTTGGTTCATGTGAGAAATAAAATTATGTTCTATCTACGGCGGAAGCTAAATAAACAGTTAGCTGGTAGCGATTGTACCCAACTCTTGTGGATAAAGTAGATGCTCGAAGAATACAATGTCAGAAGGGTAAAAGGTGTTGTGACACTCTATTGTGACAACTTAAGTGTCATCGATATTATATCCAGAATCAATTACGCCGCGGAACAAATCATATTGATATTAGACATAAACCGTGAGGGGCTTGTTGAAGATAAAAATGTTATTTTTCTTAAGAATATAACTGAAGTCTGAGATAAAAATTGGCGGAATATTTCTACCAAAATTTTAGATGCCGGCAAAGTTGAATCCGCGAGATCCTACTTGGATTGTAATGGTATTGACAAGTACCAACGAAGAGGGTTGATGCAGTATATTTACAAGCTGGTGGAGTCTGAAACAAGTGTCTTTGAAAGTCGGTGACGTGTTACTTATCTATTGAAAACTATACTCGAGAGGATCGATTTTGATGAAGATTTGGTTTGGCGGGAAGTGCTTGAAGGAGAAGTTAACCCTCGAGTTAATGGCAGTAGAGTTCGTTTATTATGGTAAGTTTTGTCTTAACATGGCATTCTTTTGAAATTTTCCATATATCCTTCCCCGAACAATACGAAACATATAAACTCTCTTCAAATTCATCCTACTTTTCATAATGCATCCACGATCAATCACGCGAATACTTACTTTGCGATTACTATTACTTAGCGTATTCTCTCGAAGCGAGTAAAATTCCAAAATTAAAATGATTTAAGACAAGTAAAAGGGGTTAATATATGCAGGAAAGCAACAAAGGGAAGAATAAGGGTGTAGGGACTAGTGATGACTCGTAGATGGAGATTGAAGTCACTTTATAGTGAATGTAAAAGCCGAGAAAGGGAAGGGCGGTGAGCCAAAATTCAAAGAAAACCCCTGTTTCGACATGTCTACGAGAGTGGGGTTGAGGACGGTCTTGATGTTAGCATGCAGGATTATTCCGCGGTAATTCTCCGCGTGAAGTTATGCAGAGGAAGTCAACCAAAATCAAAATTTCTATTTACCATGGGTCGATTACGCTTTGATATTCGTAGGCTTGAGAAACCTACGCCGAGTAGAGGTTACTATGAAGAGGATGATGATGTTGGTGGGAGAAGTCTTATGATGAAATTAACATTTAGGAGAATGTTATTAGAGAATATACGATTATTGAAGAAAATTCGGTATTTCTTCCAATTTCTTGATGTGACAAATACTCCTTGAAGTGCTCAGGAACCATCTGTCGCCATCTGTCAGGGCCGATGGGGTAAGGTATTGAACCTTCTATTATTTTTGAAGAGCGTGGTGAGATTAGTGCAGGAGTGGTCTTTCAATTTGGTGATGTGGTGTGTCGTGTGTTGAGGGACATGGTGGTGATAAATGTTGAAGGACCAATCTTTGAGGGGCTTTGGGTGTAGATGTAGGCATCCCAGGTATCAAAAGGATACTATGGATTGAAATAAAGGATTACAGTCACTTAAAGGGGGAGATGTGTTGCAACCATCATCGATGACTCTATCGTTGGCTAGTATAGAAGGTATGGATGTTGAGATACCATTTTGTTGAAGGGGCGGTCAAGGCACACTCTTTGGTGAGACTCTTGAAATGTGACACGAGTGTAAATTTGACAACTGAGTGATGAGCACTCTTGAGGTCGAGAGATGGTGATGACACGCCTTTGGATGTTGATGGTGAGGATGTGAAGTTGCGAGAGGTTGGCGGGAGAAAGAAGAAATCTAAGAGGAAGTTTAGAAAGGCAGTTGATTACTGCTTTGAAACCTACAGGCCAAATAAAGTTAAGCAAGAAGAAAGGGAGCGAGAGCTAGGAAGAGGCGAGAGCCGGGGGGAAGGCTGGCTAAAAGGCTGAGAAGATGATGATATTGAGGAAGTTTTGCCTTGAAATAGCCCGTTACGCCTAAGCAGGTTAAATTATTATATATATATCGTTTGAGGGTGGGACCTCGGAGATAGTATAAATGATTTGAGGTCAAAATTGATATCACAGAGACTAGTATTAGATGAGTAATAATTTATGTCACTTGAAAATAATACAGGTGAAATACGTTTTCATTAAAATTTTTATGCCAATAAATTGGAGAAATAACATCATTTTACAAAGCGGAGACACCCATCACAAATATCTTCCACTGACCCAGCTATCCTCCTCGATTTCTTATCTACCGTCGAAACAAAACCCGTCCACTCTTTCTCTAAGTGTTGGCGAACCGTCCCGGCTACAGATTTCCATGATTTTATTTTTATTTCTTGGTGAAATCTTGTTGAATCTAGCTCCGTAATCTTGTTTCCTATCTCTTGATTTCAAATTTATGATTTTAATCTTGATCTCATTATTTTTGAGCTATAGTTATTATTATAACTTGAGTTGACTTTGAGTTTGAGA
Organism: Lithospermum erythrorhizon; assembly: GCA_019722365.1. Classification (NCBI taxonomy): domain Eukaryota; kingdom Viridiplantae; phylum Streptophyta; class Magnoliopsida; order Boraginales; family Boraginaceae; genus Lithospermum; species Lithospermum erythrorhizon. Next base: position 61,527 of record JADFUC010000512.1, read on the forward strand.
CTTAATAATGGTATATAGAAGTATAAATAGCTTAGATTATGTGGTTAGAAGTTATAATAATGTATTTTTGGGGTTGAAATGTGTTGGATGTTGAGAGTTCACTTTTGTTGACTTTTTCCCCAATGCTTTAAATTGTAGTATGATGTTATGGGACTTAATATAGTTGTTTTTGGGGTATAAGTTGGATATTTTGATATTGGTTTGGAAGAGAATATGTTGAGGTTGTTTGGCCAGAGGCAGGTAGTAGTTGGGGTTTTGAATTAAAAGGTTGTTTAAATGGGTATAGTAGTTGGGAAAATTGATTTTTGATTAAATTTAGAAATTGTTTAAAGTATTAGTGTTAGATTTGGAATGGGGGGCCGGTATGGTGGTTGTAGTATAGTTGAAATTTTGTTGTTTTATTAGTCGTTTAAGCATGCGTGTGTCGTTCCACTTAAATTTGGCTTAAAATTATTAAATTTTGTTAAAAGTTAGAATTTTTAGAGATTTGTTTACTAATTTGAGGTGATACAATGACTAAAAATGATATTTATTTTGAATTATGAAATGTTGAATAATAATAATCGGGATATAAATGGAAAATTATATTTTTTATGTTATATCAATAATCGGAGTAGTTTTGTTGGACTATAGTCCTTATAAAGGAGTTGGATTATATTTATTTGATCTTTATTTGGGATTTAATAGATATAAGAGGAGGTTATTAATCGAAAAGTAAAATAACATATATAATCGCTTTGGATAGGAGTTGAGCCGGACCTAGCACGTGGACTACTTAGAGATATTTTAGTTGCTTTGGCTCGAGGTAGTCACGAATCTCCGCGATGAAAACCTTTCATATATATATTATAGTTATATATTCGTAATGTTTTTTAAATTGTGGTTATATTAGAATGTATATTGAGTTATTGAAGTTATGTTATGAAATTGGTGTGTTGTTGTGATTATACTACCGGTGTTATTTTGATTGTGTGCGTGTGCACCGTGTGTATTGTTTGTGGTTGGTGGCCAATATGTATTGTTTTGCGGGTTGATGTGGGTCAAATGATATATATATATATATACATTGAGGGGTAGCCTCGACCGGGAGGTTTGGTGTGATGTGTCGTATTGAGGGGTAGCCGAGATGTTTCGGAAAGTTTGGTGTGATGTCTGCGTATTGGGGAATGGCTCGGTCGGGAGAATTGTGATGTATATATATGTGTTGGGAAAATGTGTATTGGTGGATGTGTGGTTGAGTCGATGGATGTGTAGATGGAGTTTTAATGTTGTTTTTGGACCAACCGTTCTTATTGTTTGTGTTGTTTATTTGAATGAATATTTAATTATGCGTTGGCGATGGTTATGAAAATGTGTGTGGAGTGTTTAGATTTGATCTAGTAGTAATATTAAATAAGGGGATTTTCATATAAATTTGAGAGTAGTGGTTAATTGGGTAGTCTGATTAATGTTTATATATATGTGGTATATATAGGTATAATTTATATTGGGTGGATCTGGAATTAGGTATAGTATTTATATTCCACTTAAGAGCTTATGAGGAACTGCTGCACTTTATTCACATGGGCGAGGCGTTTTAAAAAATGTTTCTAGGAGTTGATCGTCGAGGTTGCTGAGGAGCTGCGTTGACAGGCTGCGGAATAAGATCGTAGGTGAGGCGGTGGTGGCATAGGAGGTCCTCAACAGTCATTCTCCTATCTTTTCCTCTTGTTATGTTCTAGAACTTTTGTGTTGTATATTACGGGGTCGTGTGTGACCATACTACTATTATGATGTATTGTGGAGACTATGTTGTGTTTTGTTGGTTGTATTATTCAGGTTGATGTATGTTTGTGTTGTTGAATGTGTTTTCTGGGTTGTGTGGTTAGTTCACCACGATGGACTAAAGAGTATTATTATTATCAATATCAAGTGAAGTCATTCTTGTTGTTATCCATCGTTTGGTGACTCTGGTGTACAGGTTGTTGATGATCTTAACCTCAGGGCGGCCGACTTTGAGGTGGGTTGTTACTGAAGAAGTTGGAGAACATGGCCTGAAGAGGTGATACACTTTGTTGTTCAATAGCTATCGATAACCGAATAGTTGGCCGGGCGTGAGCCCGCAAGGTAAGGTATCTTAATGAAGAGAGGGCCAGGGAGTAAATCTGAGAGGATGTTATTCTTTGTGATGGAGAGGAGGAAGGCTAAGGAAGCGAGGCGGGGATAAGTAAGCCGAGACAAGGGGATTGTAATGCATGGCA